>JASKMD010000003.1:3800909-3842836 GCA_030144725.1 Haematococcus lacustris
CCTCTGCCTGCCTGCCTGCCTTCTGCCTGCCTGCCTGCCTTCTGCCTGCCTGCCTGCCTTCTGCCTGCCTGCCTGCCTTCTGCCTGCCTGCCTGCCTTCTGCCTGCCTGCCTGCCTTCTGCCTGCCTGCCTGCCTTCTGCCTGCCTGCCTGCCTTCTGCCTGCCTGCCTGCCTTCTGCCTGCCTGCCTGCCTTCTGCCTGCCTGCCTGCCTTCTGCCTGCCTGCCTGCCTTCTGCCTGCCTGCCTGCCTTCTGCCTGCCTGCCTGCCTTCTGCCTGCCTGCCTGCCTTCTGCCTGCCTGCCTGCCTTCTGCCTGCCTGCCTGCCTTCTGCCTGCCTGCCTGCCTTCTGCCTGCCTGCCTGCCTTCTGCCTGCCTGCCTGCCTTCTGCCTGCCTGCCTGCCTTCTGCCTGCCTGCCTGCCTTCTGCCTGCCTGCCTGCCTTCTGCCTGCCTGCCTGCCTTCTGCCTGCCTGCCTGCCTTCTGCCTGCCTGCCTGCCTTCTGCCTGCCTGCCTGCCTTCTGCCTGCCTGCCTGCCTTCTGCCTGCCTGCCTGCCTTCTGCCTGCCTGCCTGCCTTCTGCCTGCCTGCCTGCCTTCTGCCTGCCTGCCTGCCTTCTGCCTGCCTGCCTGCCTTCTGCCTGCCTGCCTGCCTTCTGCCTGCCTGCCTGCCTTCTGCCTGCCTGCCTGCCTTCTGCCTGCCTGCCTGCCTTCTGCCTGCCTGCCTGCCTTCTGCCTGCCTGCCTGCCTTCTGCCTGCCTGCCTGCCTTCTGCCTGCCTGCCTGCCTTCTGCCTGCCTGCCTGCCTTCTGCCTGCCTGCCTGCCTTCTGCCTGCCTGCCTGCCTTCTGCCTGCCTGCCTGCCTTCTGCCTGCCTGCCTGCCTTCTGCCTGCCTGCCTGCCTTCTGCCTGCCTGCCTGCCTTCTGCCTGCCTGCCTGCCTTCTGCCTGCCTGCCTGCCTTCTGCCTGCCTGCCTGCCTTCTGCCTGCCTGCCTGCCTTCTGCCTGCCTGCCTGCCTTCTGCCTGCCTGCCTGCCTTCTGCCTGCCTGCCTGCCTTCTGCCTGCCTGCCTGCCTTCTGCCTGCCTGCCTGCCTTCTGCCTGCCTGCCTGCCTTCTGCCTGCCTGCCTGCCTTCTGCCTGCCTGCCTGCCTTCTGCCTGCCTGCCTGCCTTCTGCCTGCCTGCCTGCCTTCTGCCTGCCTGCCTGCCTTCTGCCTGCCTGCCTGCCTTCTGCCTGCCTGCCTGCCTTCTGCCTGCCTGCCTGCCTTCTGCCTGCCTGCCTGCCTTCTGCCTGCCTGCCTGCCTTCTGCCTGCCTGCCTGCCTTCTGCCTGCCTGCCTGCCTTCTGCCTGCCTGCCTGCCTTCTGCCTGCCTGCCTGCCTTCTGCCTGCCTGCCTGCCTTCTGCCTGCCTGCCTGCCTTCTGCCTGCCTGCCTGCCTTCTGCCTGCCTGCCTGCCTTCTGCCTGCCTGCCTGCCTTCTGCCTGCCTGCCTGCCTTCTGCCTGCCTGCCTGCCTTCTGCCTGCCTGCCTGCCTTCTGCCTGCCTGCCTGCCTTCTGCCTGCCTGCCTGCCTTCTGCCTGCCTGCCTGCCTTCTGCCTGCCTGCCTGCCTTCTGCCTGCCTGCCTGCCTTCTGCCTGCCTGCCTGCCTTCTGCCTGCCTGCCTGCCTTCTGCCTGCCTGCCTGCCTTCTGCCTGCCTGCCTGCCTTCTGCCTGCCTGCCTGCCTTCTGCCTGCCTGCCTGCCTTCTGCCTGCCTGCCTGCCTTCTGCCTGCCTGCCTGCCTTCTGCCTGCCTGCCTGCCTTCTGCCTGCCTGCCTGCCTGCTGCCTGCCTGCCTGCCTGCTGCCTGCCTGCCTGCCTGCTGCCTGCCTGCCTGCCTGCTGCCTGCCTGCCTGCCTGCTGCCTGCCTGCCTGCCTGCTGCCTGCCTGCCTGCCTGCTGCCTGCCTGCCTGCCTGCTGCCTGCCTGCCTGCCTGCTGCCTGCCTGCCTGCCTGCTGCCTGCCTGCCTGCCTGCCTGCCTGCCTGCCTGCCTGCCTGCCTGCCTGCCTGCCTGCCTGCCTGCCTGCCTGCCTGCCTGCCTGCCTGCCTGCCTGCCTGCCTGCCTGCCTGCCTGCCTGCCTGCCTGCCTGCCTGCCTGCCTGCCTGCCTGCCTGCCTGCCTGCCTGCCTGCCTGCCTGCCTGCCTGCCTGCCTGCCTGCCTGCCTGCCTGCTGCCTGCCTGCCTGCCTTCTGCCTGCCTGCCTGCCTTCTGCCTGCCTGCCTGCCTTCTGCCTGCCTGCCTGCCTTCTGCCTGCCTGCCTGCCTTCTGCCTGCCTGCCTGCCTTCTGCCTGCCTGCCTGCCTTCTGCCTGCCTGCCTGCCTTCTGCCTGCCTGCCTGCCTTCTGCCTGCCTGCCTGCCTTCTGCCTGCCTGCCTGCCTTCTGCCTGCCTGCCTGCCTTCTGCCTGCCTGCCTGCCTTCTGCCTGCCTGCCTGCCTTCTGCCTGCCTGCCTGCCTTCTGCCTGCCTGCCTGCCTTCTGCCTGCCTGCCTGCCTTCTGCCTGCCTGCCTGCCTTCTGCCTGCCTGCCTGCCTTCTGCCTGCCTGCCTGCCTTCTGCCTGCCTGCCTGCCTTCTGCCTGCCTGCCTGCCTTCTGCCTGCCTGCCTGCCTTCTGCCTGCCTGCCTGCCTTCTGCCTGCCTGCCTGCCTTCTGCCTGCCTGCCTGCCTTCTGCCTGCCTGCCTGCCTTCTGCCTGCCTGCCTGCCTTCTGCCTGCCTGCCTGCCTTCTGCCTGCCTGCCTGCCTTCTGCCTGCCTGCCTGCCTTCTGCCTGCCTGCCTGCCTTCTGCCTGCCTGCCTGCCTTCTGCCTGCCTGCCTGCCTTCTGCCTGCCTGCCTGCCTTCTGCCTGCCTGCCTGCCTTCTGCCTGCCTGCCTGCCTTCTGCCTGCCTGCCTGCCTTCTGCCTGCCTGCCTGCCTTCTGCCTGCCTGCCTGCCTTCTGCCTGCCTGCCTGCCTTCTGCCTGCCTGCCTGCCTTCTGCCTGCCTGCCTGCCTTCTGCCTGCCTGCCTGCCTTCTGCCTGCCTGCCTGCCTTCTGCCTGCCTGCCTGCCTTCTGCCTGCCTGCCTGCCTTCTGCCTGCCTGCCTGCCTTCTGCCTGCCTGCCTGCCTTCTGCCTGCCTGCCTGCCTTCTGCCTGCCTGCCTGCCTTCTGCCTGCCTGCCTGCCTTCTGCCTGCCTGCCTGCCTTCTGCCTGCCTGCCTGCCTTCTGCCTGCCTGCCTGCCTTCTGCCTGCCTGCCTGCCTTCTGCCTGCCTGCCTGCCTTCTGCCTGCCTGCCTGCCTTCTGCCTGCCTGCCTGCCTTCTGCCTGCCTGCCTGCCTTCTGCCTGCCTGCCTGCCTTCTGCCTGCCTGCCTGCCTTCTGCCTGCCTGCCTGCCTTCTGCCTGCCTGCCTGCCTTCTGCCTGCCTGCCTGCCTTCTGCCTGCCTGCCTGCCTTCTGCCTGCCTGCCTGCCTTCTGCCTGCCTGCCTGCCTTCTGCCTGCCTGCCTGCCTTCTGCCTGCCTGCCTGCCTTCTGCCTGCCTGCCTGCCTTCTGCCTGCCTGCCTGCCTTCTGCCTGCCTGCCTGCCTTCTGCCTGCCTGCCTGCCTTCTGCCTGCCTGCCTGCCTTCTGCCTGCCTGCCTGCCTTCTGCCTGCCTGCCTGCCTTCTGCCTGCCTGCCTGCCTTCTGCCTGCCTGCCTGCCTTCTGCCTGCCTGCCTGCCTTCTGCCTGCCTGCCTGCCTTCTGCCTGCCTGCCTGCCTTCTGCCTGCCTGCCTGCCTTCTGCCTGCCTGCCTGCCTTCTGCCTGCCTGCCTGCCTTCTGCCTGCCTGCCTGCCTTCTGCCTGCCTGCCTGCCTTCTGCCTGCCTGCCTGCCTTCTGCCTGCCTGCCTGCCTTCTGCCTGCCTGCCTGCCTTCTGCCTGCCTGCCTGCCTTCTGCCTGCCTGCCTGCCTTCTGCCTGCCTGCCTGCCTTCTGCCTGCCTGCCTGCCTTCTGCCTGCCTGCCTGCCTTCTGCCTGCCTGCCTGCCTTCTGCCTGCCTGCCTGCCTTCTGCCTGCCTGCCTGCCTTCTGCCTGCCTGCCTGCCTTCTGCCTGCCTGCCTGCCTTCTGCCTGCCTGCCTGCCTTCTGCCTGCCTGCCTGCCTTCTGCCTGCCTGCCTGCCTTCTGCCTGCCTGCCTGCCTTCTGCCTGCCTGCCTGCCTTCTGCCTGCCTGCCTGCCTTCTGCCTGCCTGCCTGCCTTCTGCCTGCCTGCCTGCCTTCTGCCTGCCTGCCTGCCTTCTGCCTGCCTGCCTGCCTTCTGCCTGCCTGCCTGCCTTCTGCCTGCCTGCCTGCCTTCTGCCTGCCTGCCTGCCTGCCTGCCTGCCTGCCTGCCTGCCTGCCTGCCTGCCTGCCTGCCTGCCTGCCTGCCTGCCTGCCTGCCTGCCTGCCTGCCTGCCTGCCTGCCTGCCTGCCTGCCTGCCTGCCTGCCTGCCTGCCTGCCTGCCTGCCTGCCTGCCTGCCTGCCTGCCTGCCTGCCTGCCTGCCTGCCTGCCTGCCTGCCTGCCTGCCTGCCTGCCTGCCTGCCTGCCTGCCTGCCTGCCTGCCTGCCTGCCTGCCTGCCTGCCTGCCTGCCTGCCTGCCTGCCTGCCTGCCTGCCTGCCTGCCTGCCTGCCTGCCTGCCTGCCTGCCTGCCTGCCTGCCTGCCTGCCTGCCTGCCTGCCTGCCTGCCTGCCTGCCTGCCTGCCTGCCTGCCTGCCTGCCTGCCTGCCTGCCTGCCTGCCTGCCTGCCTGCCTGCCTGCCTGCCTGCCTGCCTGCCTGCCTGCCTGCCTGCCTGCCTGCCTGCCTGCCTGCCTGCCTGCCTGCCTGCCTGCCTGCCTGCCTGCCTGCCTGCCTGCCTGCCTGCCTGCCTGCCTGCCTGCCTGCCTGCCTGCCTGCCTGCCTGCCTGCCTGCCTGCCTGCCTGCCTGCCTGCCTGCCTGCCTGCCTGCCTGCCTGCCTGCCTGCCTGCCTGCCTGCCTGCCTGCCTGCCTGCCTGCCTGCCTGCCTGCCTGCCTGCCTGCCTGCCTGCCTGCCTGCCTGCCTGCCTGCCTGCCTGCCTGCCTGCCTGCCTGCCTGCCTGCCTGCCTGCCTGCCTGCCTGCCTGCCTGCCTGCCTGCCTGCCTGCCTGCCTGCCTGCCTGCCTGCCTGCCTGCCTGCCTGCCTGCCTGCCTGCCTGCCTGCCTGCCTGCCTGCCTGCCTGCCTGCCTGCCTGCCTGCCTGCCTGCCTGCCTGCCTGCCTGCCTGCCTGCCTGCCTGCCTCCCTGCCTCCCTGCCTCCCTGCCTGCCTGCCTCCCTGCCTCCCTGCCTCCCTGCCTCCCTGCCTGCCTCCCTCCCTGCCTCCCTCCCTGCCTCCCTCCCTGCCTCCCTCCCTGCCTCCCTGCCTGCCTCCCTGCCTCCCTCCCTACCTCCCTGCCTCCCTGCCTCCCTGCCTCCCTGCCTCCCTGCCTCCCTGCCTCCCTGCCTCCCTGCCTCCCTGCCTCCCTGCCTCCCTGCCTCCCTGCCTCCCTGCCTCCCTGCCTCCCTGCCTCCCTGCCTCCCTCCCTCCCTGCCTCCCTCCCTCCCTCCCTCCCTCCCTCCCTCCCTCCCTCCCTCCCTCCCTCCCTCCCTCCCTCCCTCCCTCCCTCCCTCCCTCCCTCCCTCCCTCCCTCCCTCCCTGCCTGCCTCCCTCCCTCCCTCCCTCCCTAGAAGAAGAAGAAGAAGAAGACTACTCCGGTATTCACCGGCGTGCATTAAGGGAGGAGCTACCGCCTGGGGCGCGGCCTGCTCCCACCATCCAGCAGGAGAAGAGATCAACCTACCCTCCCCCCCCTTTAGTAGCCCTGAGTCTATAGCTTGTCTTTGCTATGGAGTGGGCCGTCTCCACCGCGTGTCTGGTTAGTTTGTTGAGCAGTTTAGTAGTATTGGCTGGAGTGACCCCCAGGGCCAGGAGGTGTTGTTTTGTGTGTGCTTCGTACGTGATGCCACCTATTCCCAGTAGGATTGGTATGATTGCAACCATGTGGTCTTCCTTGCGTATGGTCTGGGCTAGGTGGGTGTGTTGATTAAGTGCCTTGTCCAGTTGGTCCGTCCACCGTGAGTCCGGACAATACTTGATCTCTATGATGTTGACCTGCTTAGTGTCTTTGCGGAGCTTGCCGGGCTTCGCAAGTGGGGTCACCATGATAATGTCCGGTCTGGTGGTGTGTTCGGTTTCTGCAGGGGTTAGGCCTAGTGCACGTAACGTTGTGTGTAGTGTGTCGTTAGGGAGGTTGAGGTTTTCTTTTGCGCCCTTCTCCCAGCTGCCGGTGTCGGCATAACGGATGTACCCGCCCAGGGTTCCCTTGCTTATGGCTTTAGCTATGAGGCGTCCGGCCCCGTTGTGCCTTTCTTGCACAAGCGGGAGCGTCTCGCTGCAGCCTGAAAGAAGGTGAGTGGCACTGTCGGCTTCCCCGCAGAGTGGGCACCGGTCGTCAGTCGCCCGTTTCCAGCGCATGGCCAGCTTTTGATTATAGAGCCCGCCGGTGCGATATAGTAGGGCAGTTCGTTGCGCGTGGATGGAGATGTTCGTATCGGTCATAACTCATTCGCCTGCTCCTGTTGCCGCGGCCTTAGTGATTTCCTGAGTCATCTGGTAGTAGATACTGTCTTGATTGGCAAGGCCTAACTTGTGTTTGCGGTGCATGTGTGCTCGCACGCTTTGGCAACAATCCGGCAGTGGGACAGGGGTTTCGCCGTCGGCTTCGTTGTTGAGCCAGGTGTTGGTCTCCTTCCGTGTGTTCGGGCGGTAGGCCGGGGTGTTGGCCAGCTCTGGGTGTAGTGCCGCGTGCTTGGCGAGGGCGTCGGCGCCTTCGTTGCCGATGATGCCCGAGTGGGCCCGGACTTCAAGGAAATGAATAGTGACAGGGCTGTCGACGATGAGGGTGGCGATGTCTGTCAAGATGTCGTTATGTCTGTGGGTGATGAGCGACATCGGGTTGGCGAGGGCTCGGCGGATCTGATAGAGGGAGCAGAGGCTATCGGTGGCGATGCGTTTGGCCCCCGCTTTGAGTGCCGCGTGTATCGCCGTGAGTTCCGCCCTGTTGATGGTGTTGCTTTCTGGGTCGTCCAAGGCGACGGTGATGAGGACGTTGGTCTCCGGGATATAGACCCCCGCCCCGACGCTCGCTGGGGCTGCCCCCGAGGTCTTGATGCAGCTGCCATCCGAGTACGCGATCGTGGCCCATTCGGTGATGGCCATCCGTGGCTGCGTCGTGGAGTGTTGCGTGAGCTGTTGGTGGTTGCGTTCGTGGCCCGAGGTGGGGAGGTCCCTGTCCAGCGGCAGGCGCATGTGTTGTTTGTGGCCGCTGGGGTGTGTGGCCGGCTGGCTTTGGTTCGTTGGTCTGTTGTGGATTGGGTGTGTGTCCCGTTGAGGGTGGAGGGCAGTGGCAGTGCTAGCCAGCCAGCCCTGGGGGTTGCCTTTGGTGACGAGTTGTTGTCCCCCTGCATTCCAGATGACGTAGATGTGGAGGTTGGCGTGCTTGCCTGGCTTGGGGCAGTTGGTCTTGGTGGGGGGTATGCTAGCCAAGTGTTGGCAGTACTCAGGGTAGCGCCGCAGGGTGTCTATGTGTTTTGGGTAGGAGATGCCCTTTTTTCCAGGGACCAGCATGATGGTGGCCATGGCCTCCTCCTGTGTAGCCGAGTGTATAGCATGGTTTACGCATTTCAACGCCACTGCATCGTCTGCCGGTACGTTCCATGTGGATAGCCCAGTGTGGCGTACTAGTAGGCAGTTGTGGTGTGCACCAAAGGCCGTGTCATTGATGTCGGGGCTCCAGTAGGTAGTGGTTTCCGGTCTAACTGTGAGTGGGTCAGCCCATCTTTGGACGGTACTTGTAAAGAGTCGCGTGGTGTGTAGGGTGGTAAGGGCTTTGTCTTGTGCCACTCTCATGGGGTGGCGGCTGCTCTGTGTCTCCTGTCTCCTTAGGAGGGCCACCAGTTCTGTGGCCAGGTTGCGTGCGTGTGGTGTGTGCTGTAACCAAGCGTGTAGGTGTTGGTGTTGTTGTTTGGTCAGGAGGCATATTGTGCGGCCCGACTCGTCGTGAGCCGTTACGTGTTGCACCAGGTCGTGCTTGGGCATGATGGGCTCCCCCGTGTTGAGGTTCATCGCGGGAGTGGTCATGTGGGGGTGTAGTTGCAGAAAGGTTTCGCATTTGCCCGTCCCGATTATGTCCGTTTGCGGGTTGATGGGGTACGTGTGGAAGGTGGCCTTCGAGTGCAAGTTGGTGCACCGGGGTAGCCAAGTGTGCGGGTCCGGTAGCCCCTGCCGTGTGTGGGCCGGCAGGTTCGCGTCGGGCCTCGCATGTCTGGCCTCTTGTATCTGCCTGTTTTCCTCGTCGTAGTCGTTGCGCTTTGCCGTGTAGTCCAGGTGTGCCTTGATGAGCGGTGCCGGTTCAAGGGTGGGGCGCCAGTGTACTCGTATGAGGTCTGAGTGCGCTGACTGACGCATGGTAGTCTTGAAGTCGTTGCTGCCAAACTTGCATATGGGGCACAACCAGTAGCCTGGTTCCTTGTGTCCCGACAGGAGGGCTTTCTCGAGGCAAGTAGGGTGGTAGGCCCTCTTGCAGTTGTGGCACATTGGGCTGTCCCCTCTTGGTAGCCAGCACAACTCACAAGTGCAAACGTTCTTAGCCTCTTCCCTACTGATGGCCTCTATGTGTGTGGGAGTGTAGCCTTCTTTAGCACATAGATGTAGGGCCCATCGTTCTATGACGGTAGGTTTCCAGTGCACCTTGTAGTAACTTTCCTTGTTGATGCCATCCCATTGCCAGCCGTCTATGTTGGTGATGGCCTCTTGGTGGTCGTACATGGCCCCTAGTATGTGCCCTAGGTCCGTGAGCTTGCACCGGCAGGCTTTGTCCACCTTCCAGCTTGAGAGCCCCGGGAGGGCAAGGCCTGGTATGCGCACGATGTCAGCCGGGATTGTGTGGACATGTCTGCCATCTTTGGTCCGTTTTGTGCCCGCCTTGGGCCGTGTAGGCTCTGTTGGGTTCGAGGGTGTTGCTCGTTGCTCTCGTCTCAGCAGCCGTGAGCTCGACCTAATGGCCTCGTGGTCTGCGGGCGCCGCTGGTGCCCGCTCTGTCTTGTCTGGTTGTGTTGCGTGCATGGCCGCATACGCTTTCATATCCATATAGCGGGTTCTGGTGTCTGGCACTGCGGGTGTGGGCACAAGTTCCGTGAGGCCCGCGGCCCAGGGTGTGATTCTGCGTTGGTCGGGCGGGAGGTCGAGTGATGTGTTGCGGCTGTCCCGGATGGTGCGCGTTGCGGTCGCGTCTGGGCATGAGGGTTGGGCCGCCATGGCCGCAAGTCTGTTGAGGGCGATGATGTGCTTCTGCTTGACCTTTTTCCCGTACTTCGATGTGAGCATGCTGCCGGTGATGATGTGTGTGTTGCCCTGGCAGCTGAGCTCAGATGCGTGAGTGATGCCTAGGCTTTTGAGGCAAGTGATGCTGGCACTAACGACATCGTGTGCTTGAGAGCTGCTGGCTTGTGTGATGAGGCGGCCGAGTGTACGGCATTCCTCAGGGTAGAGCGGTAGTCCCCCTTCCGTGGCCGACAGCCCAGCTAGGGAGGTGTAGATTAGTTGCCGTGCCCTAAGGGTATGATGAAGGAGGGTGAGCATGCGGTGTCCTTGTGTGTTAGCCTGGGTACTGAGCCATGTGATTTGTTTATGCAACATGCTCCTCGAGATGTGGGCGTGTGTCACATCTGTGGACTGGAGGCTTTGTGTGAGGGCTGTCGTGTTGCGAGCGTGATATTCTTGGGCTGTGGAGCTGATGCCCATGCCTAGTTTCCCAGCGTCTTCTCTGATGATGGCATTGGGCGTTCCCAAGGGGAGTCTGAGTCCTGTCGTACAGCTCAAGGTCCCCTGGGGTGCAGGGCACGGCACAGAAGCTGTAGGCTAGGCTGGGTATGATGGCCGTGCGGATGATGTGTATGGCCTGTCTGGCACTGGCAAAGGAGCGTCTGAGTCTCTCGAGTTTTTGGCGGAGCTGGGTGATCATAGCGGTGTGTTGTGGTTTCCAGTCCAGCGTCATGGTGATGAGCACTCCAAGGTAGGTGAAAGGTGAGGTCGGGCGGTGGTAGGTGACGGGTTTCCCTTGCAGGCTGACGGTTTGGAGTTGTTGGCGGGCCCGCTTGTCCGCTTCGGCCGCGTTGCTGCACATGCCTGTTTCGATGGAGTGATGGAGCGCCGCTGTAGCGAGGGTTTTACTGTGGGAGATGATGAGGTGACCCCAGTCCGAGAAGGCTGAGAGTTTGTCCGCTTGGCATCGGAGGTTGCGGAGGGTGTTGCAGAGTATCGCTATGTCATCGGCGTAGTCTATGCTGCTGACGGTGGCGCGTTCCCCGCTGTCGGCCGTCGCTGACTTGAATTTATAGCCCCTCGCGCCCACTTGTAGCCATCGCAGGAGGGGTTCAATGTAGATGAGGAATAGGAAGGGCGATAAGGAGTCGCCTTGAATGGTGCCTCGGTTGACGGGTACCGGGTCGGTATGGCCGTAAGGGGTTTTGAAGCGTGTTGTAGCGCCCGTGTATAGGTCTCTTACTGCGTCGGTGGCGTCCGTGGGGAAGCCTAGGTCGTGCATGATCCATAGGAGTTTATCCTGGCAGGTGGTGTTGAAGGCGCTGGTGAAGTCAACCAGGAGCGCGTAGATATCTGCCTTAGCCAGTTTAGCATCTTCCAGGGCCATGACAAGCATCTGTAGTTGCTGTGTAGTGTTTCTGTGTGAGCGGAACCCAGCCTAGTTCTTGCTGAGCATCCCATTAGCTTCGGCATATTCAGACAATGTCTTGGTGATGAGGCTGGTCCACAGCTTGTAGACTGTGTTGGCTAGCCCAACCGGCCTGTAAGAGTTGAGATCCGTTTCCTGCCCTTTGTCTTTGTAAAGGAGGCATGTGTCACTGGTTTTCCATTTGGTGGGCGTGCAGCCTGTGGCCCACATGATGATGAAGAGCTGGTGGATGGTTTCCCGCATCTCCCATGGCAGCATCTTGATGATCTCGTTCTCCACCCCGTCTGGTCCCGGGGCCTTGCCTCCTGCCAGCCTGCTGAGGCATTCCTGGAAGCCTGCCTTGTCCATGATGGCTTTGTGTAGCCATTGCACATTTTTGGCAGGTGTGCAGCGTGAAGGGGTCATCCGCTTTGGCGCGAGCCCACGGGTAGTTTCGCGTCTGTGTGTTAGTGTAGTGGCCAGTCTTGGGGGTCGGGGCCGCTAGCTTCTGTCCATATGCGGCGGTGATTATCCGGTTTAGGTCGGCAGGGGCGGTGCATATGGTTTGGGTATCAGGGTCAGCTAGCGCTTGCAGGCCTTTGTGGTCGGTGCGGGGCGGGCGTAGGATGCGTTTGTTAGCCTTCTTGGGCTGGGTGCTGATCAGTTGTTGCATTCTGACACGGGCTTGTGCGATGGCGAGCGCGGAGTCGTCGTCGTCTAGTTGGTGGATTTGGTCGCGGTACGTATTGGTCAGTTGGGCTAGCGCGGCCTGCACGTGATTTTCAGTTAGGTCGTCGCCCTGGCGCGCTTGCACCGCATCTCTTATCTCTCCGTGTGTCGCATCTGTCCCTATAGTGAGTTCGTCGATTGTCGGGTGCACGTTGGTTTGCTTGAAGAGCGAGTTAGCCTTCCGGCTGAGGTCTCTAGTGGTCTTTAGCTTTCTGCCCAAGGCCAGTCTAATCCTACACATGGTCCTGCGTTGGTAGTGCTGGCCTCCCCTTGTAAGGGTCTTAGTGTTGCATGTCTTCATAGCTGTCGCCCTGCAGGTTTGTAGGAGGTGTGTAAGCATGGTGGCTGCGGTGTCTACAGCTTCCCTGGCAGGGAGTCCTGCCACTAATGTCAGGCGCTGTGGTTGCTGGGGGTTGGTCTTGCCAAGTGTAGCCAGGTATTGGGTAGCCTCTGTGTATATGGGGGCTAAGAAGGCTGTCAGTTCTGCATGCAGTTGTGGGACACCGGAGCTGGGCTGTTGTACTGCCAGGCGGTAGGCTTCCCTGTCCTTATTGGTGATGGGTAGGGTTGGCCAGAACCGTAGCGGTGTATATACGTAGGTACGTATATACAGTATATACGTAGCGTACCCCGACCACCGTGTATCCGTAGGCAGCCGTAGGTACGTCGGTTGACCGTAGAATTCCGTAGGTTTGACCGTAGTTTTCGCGCTTGAACCGTACACGCGACGGCCAATTCGCGAGATTGCAAAGGACGCAGTACGCCGTAACCGCGGGTGTGACCGTAACCGCGGGTCAAATATAAGTCGCTGCGATACCCGATGGCATTCATTGCGATGGATGGTGCATACGAGAGATGTGGCGACCGGATACTGCAGCCAGGCCCCTCCGGGAAGAAGACGCCCGTAGAGCTGCTAGCCGAGCTCATAGCCTTGAAGGCGAATGGCACCGCCAGCTACTGGGATAAGCTTCAGCCTGTGCTGCGCAAGTCGAAGGATGGCACAGAGCTGTGTTACCTGGAGTGCAAGCTGCCAGGTTGTGGCAAGTTGCTCAAGCCCAGCAACCCCTCCCGTACCGGCAACACTCACTTTAAGAACACACCTCCCCATCCTTGTGCTGGCATCAAGCTGCAGCAGGCACAGGATCGTATGTCAACGCACTCTCCATCACTCCCCAACTCCCCCATTGCCAGCGGCAGCCCAGGTGGCAGTAGCAACAGTGCAGCAGCTGGGGCCAAGCGTGCCTCGTTGACCCGTCTCGCAGCATTCTCTGTGCCAGCAGCAAGTCTGGCCCAGTTTAAGCGTGCTCTAGGCAGGTTCTTCTTCAACAACAACATCGCCCTGCGCTTGGTGGAGGATCCAGACCTGTGCCAGGCCCTCGAGGCTTTGGGCATCAGTGGCTTGCACCTTCCCTCTCGCAAAGAGCTTGCCGGCTGCCACACGAGGGGTTTGGACACATGCACATTGCTAACAGCATGCATGGCTGGCTAGATGTGTCACGACACTGCTATTGGTTGAGATTCTGAACATGCTTACCCCTAGCGGGCGTTTTTCTAGTTGTTGTGCACCAAACTGCATACTTACTTTCGCAAAATGACGACCCTGCCCCTACGGAAGACACTACGGAACTACGAATACAGCAAATACGTATGTATATACCGTCTTTCTAGCCGCCACCTACGGATCTGGCCAACCCTAGTGATGGGAGTGGTAAGGACGGTGTGGCTGTGCTTCTGAGGTGGGAGTGGGGCTGCTAGGTCTATGCCCAAGCGGGCTGTACTCAGTGTGGCGGTGAGTGGCCTGTGGTCACTGAAGTAGGCGTGTGTGTCGACATGCGTGCGGTGTTCAGGACCGTGTCTTGCGTCGCGTGTCAGAATGGCGTCGATGCGGCTGTTGCAGTTCGGTTGTTGGTAGGTCCAGGTCAGGCGCCCCCAACATGGGGTTGGTGATATGCATGCGATTACTTCCTCAATACTGCACCGTTCTCGATAGCGTTTATCACATTGGCATCGGAGGTTTAGTCCGCGTTATCTGACCATCAGCGCTAGCCATTGGAGTCTTTGCTCGCGTACTGCCACATGTGCCCGCGAACAATTCACAGCGGCGAGACGGGTCTCCTTGGCACGGTGAGCCACATCGCTGTGACCCCATCTACCTAGCGTAGTAAGCTGGTTGTGCACAAATGGAATGTCCGGCCGACACCCAACGCGATGCCTGCCGGGCGTGCAGGGCACCTGGACGGGGCAACTAAAACATCTGGTTGTATTCGCTTCCGCCGAATACATCATTTCGGTCGGCGCACACTAAGGTATCACCGGCTTACACCCCCCCCTCCTCCACTGTGTCCACCACTGTGTTGCACCCGTTGCACCTATAGGGAAATCGATACAAAGACCTTGTTCTTGACTCATTGGCCCATCTATTGAAACAAATTGCACATCAAACAGCCCAGGCCTCAATCAGTTTAACACTTTCAAAGTTACATCATGTTCACCAGGCAGGTTCAAGGCCACGGCATGCAACGACCCAGCATGCCCGCCCCCCCTCCACCCATCATTGCAGGAGCCCACCTCATCAAGCCTGCCCACCCCCTCCCAGCCCACCCCTCCCAGCCCAACCCCGCCCAGTCCACCCCCTCCCAGCCCAACCACTCCCAGCCCACCCCCTCCAATCCCAACCCCTCCCAGCCTTCCCATCCGCTCCCTTGCTCGCTGCCTGCTCCCCTTCCCCTCCCCCGCCCCCTCCCAGCCCTAGGCACCACCATGAGGGGTAAGAGGCTTAGCAAGAAGAAGCGCCAACACCTGCAAGAGCTGAATGCCTCACCCAAGGCAGGATTTAAGTGTTGCCCCAATGGCTTAAAAGCTCAGAAGAAGAAGGCACAGGTGGAGGCCATGAAATTGCGGGCACAGGTTGAGCAGCTCCACCAGCAGCTCGGTGATGCGGTGGCAGATTATCAGCTGCTGCAGGCAGACATGGAGCAGCTGCAGGCAGCACACCAAGAGGTGCAGGGTGAGAATGAGTCATTGGAGCAGCTGGCTGAGGAGCTGGGCTGGGCTGGGCTGGGCTGGGCTGGGCTGGGCTGGGCTACGCAAGCGTACCACACCTTCTGAGGGGCTGCCCAAGACAGCTGCAAAGCGCAAGGGGTGATCCACGAGACTTAGTTAGACAGCCCCCAGCGCCAACTCAGGTTGTAAAGTGCGCAACAAAGGCTGTACCGGCCACCTCCCCCAACCACCTGCCAACCGCCTTCGAGCCACATTCCCGCAACCGTTTTCCGATCCGACTGCATCTGCCGATGCGCATGCTCGTGTAGAGCAACCTAAGCGGCGCGGGTGGTCGCAGCGATGACTGCATGCCCCGAACCGGCTCAAATTTGAATTACTAACTTTGATGCTTTGCTGTGCACGGCCTACTAACTGGATAATTATTCTGGATAGGTGAAAGGTAGCTGGCTGGGTTGGCTACATACTGAGCCAGCTAGCATTAAATTTGGCGCAGCGAGTGCAGAGATACAGCCATCCTACTACCAGGGGTCGGTTTACTGCCATTTTTTGAATGTTGGGGGCGCCTGAGTCCAGGCCCGGTCGCCGGGATCAGCTTCGGACAGGCGCATCTCTGTGGCGAACTCCCTCATCATGTTGTCTTGTGTGTATTCGGTGTGCTCGGAGCGATCCTCTGTTTTCATCGTGGCGTTGATATCCCCCGCCAAGATGAGTGAACCGGGTAGGTGACCCGTGGCTGATCGTATGTGTTCTTGCATTTTCTCTCGCAGTGAGAGCGCGTCGCCGTTGTATCCCGACGGCCAGTACGTGGCGATGATGGTGAGCTGTTCGCACTGGTGTTGGGTGAGGGTCAGGATGACGCATCGTGCGTTTACCTCTGCATTCGTGCAGGGTGGTAGCACAGTGGTGTGCATTTGGATGGCTAGGTTGTGCTTGATGCCTATTATAACCTCACTATGGCCACTGTGTCGGAATGTGGTATAGTCTGGCATGATTCTCCTCAGCCAGCCCGAGTTTGGGCTGTTGCTCCTGGGTTGTGTCATGGTTTCCGTGAGGATCAGGATGTCCGGGCCATGTTGGTGCACGAGGTGGAGGACATCGGGCTACCCCTCCCATTGAACCACCAACCCCCCTAACGATAAGGGACAACGGCTTTTCCGGACTCATTTCTGCACGGACTCACACGCGGATTGAAGCGTCGGAGAGCGGATGCGCTGAGGCACACGCTGAGCCGGTAGGGCATGTTGCCGGGTATCCGACCCTACCGAGCCTGCGGACTTGATGTACGTTGACCCAGTAGCAGTGAGTCCCTTTTTAACGCGATGGATAGTGCGCGATGTGTTAGGAGCCCGACCCCATGTCCATCATGATAACCAACATGCGCTGGCTCAGGGGCTCTGAAACTTGGAGGAGACCACAGTAGGAGCACAGCAGTGGCAGCTGCATCAATCCTTTGTTGATTAGGCTCCAAAAGGTGGGGAAACCCTCCTCCATGCTCCCCACTCCGCTGATGCCACTATGACGACCATCGAACGCAATCGAATGCCCCAGCCCTGCGTCACTGGCTAGGGAACCTATCTGTGGACCCCCTGCCAAGGTCCCAACTCTTGCGGAGATTTGCAAATAGGGGTTTTACAAGCTGGCGTGTGCACATGCCTGCAGCATGCCAACATCCAAGTATCACCCCTACAAGGGGAAGGGAGGGCATGCAGCCCGCTGTGCGCTGTGTGTGAAGACGACACCAGCTGGTCTTGCTGGCTGGGTGGAGATCCATGTGGAGGGGGAGGCAGCTTCTTACAGATCCGGATGCAATCACACAGCCATTGGCCAGGTCACAGCCATGATGTCTGAAGTCATCAGGGCCTGCAGCGACATGGAGCCTCGACAGGTTCCACTGGCCCACAGAGTTTGCGCTGAGGCTGCAGCAGCTACCCTTGCTGTGGGCCAGCGGCTGCGGGGGCAGGAGCCAGCCAGCCAGCTCCAGCCCATGCCCCGTCTCAGCTCCACACCCACGCAAGCACCTGCACAGCCTGGGCCAGCCCATGCGCCCTGCCCCCACCATCTCCCAGACCAACCACCCTCGCACCCATCACAGGTGCAGGGGTCCAGCCAGCACCACCCGGCCCTGCCGGCACTGCTGCACCTACCGGGGCTCTCCATCCTCACTAGGCCTGCCACCAACCCTGTGACCTCACCTGCCGTGGAGCAACAGCCCATCATGTAAGTGCCCCTGCTGGATGATGGGCTGACATGGCAAGCCAGCTGAACAACATCAGTTGCACACTCAGGTTGCAGCCTGTTTCCACCCATTCCACCTAGCACCATTGTGAAAGCACCACTCGTCACACTCCTGTGTGTGGTTTCATGCAGACACATCACTGAGGAGCAGGACGAGCAGACCATGCCCCCAAGCATGCCCAAGCAGCAGCAGGACTGGGCCACCGCAAGGTGCGCTTTACACTCCTTAGCCCTGACCTGCACCAGCCCTGCCTTGCACCAGCCTTGCCCTGGCTGCCGGCACCTTGCGTGCTGACCTACGATACATGGTGCTGCAGCATTTAAATGAGCAGGCAGAGTGCGACTGAGCTGGCTGTGTAAGATGACGTTGAGAAAACTGGGCTCCATGCGTAAAGTGTACCGCAGTGTACCGCAGCGGAGAACTCCGCATTCTGCGTTGTGGGTGTTGTAAAGCAGCATTACAAAGGCCCATTGCGCAGAGCGAAACCGTTCGCGTGCCTGGCTGACTGCCGGTCACCGTAGGGTGCCAGCAGCTCGTGCGCGCAGGCGCAAGCGCAACGCAAAGATAAGGCGTTCCGCGTTAAAATGACAACTCAACTCTCACCAGGCACGCCGCAAAGTCAAATGTCCCTTACGTGGTGGTTCAATGGGAGGGGTAGCCATCGTTCCTTGACCTGTGAAGGCTTCTTACGTTCAGGGTTGTAAGTGTGATGTGCTTACGGTTTTGTGTCGGTCGTGGCTGTCGGGGAGGGTGGGTGGTGTGTTGGGGCTGGGCGTGTGGGTTCTCGTATGGGTCAGGTGTGGGGTTGGCGACGGGAGGTGGGGTGGGGACTGTGTTGATGTATCTGTCTATCAGAGTCTGCTTGTGCGGGTCCTTGGGTTGTGCCCTTGGTTTGGTCCTTCTTTTGTCTGTGGTGATGCTCGGTTGCGAATGCCGTTTACCACTACGTGATCTACTTTGTAGAGTGGGAAGGGTGACTGTGGGGGCCTGTCGTAGTCGCTGTCGGGCGTGTTTGTCCGTCGCGTGGTTGTTTTCTGTGTCGGTTATTGTACGTTTGGAGCTCGTTGGGTTGTCTCCTTGGGTACCAGCCTTGGGTGTCAGCCTGGTCGTCCGGGGGCTTTGCGCAGGTTGTGTGTCTAAGTTTAGATTAGTGAGGTCTATATGGGCGGTGCTGAGGTGTTGTTCCAGTTGTTCAGTGGTGGCGCGCCTTGTAGGGTCCGCTAGCCAGCATAGAGGGTGGATGAGGTTGGTGTTGGCCGCATCGCCCGTTTTGATTTGCACGAGCGTGCCCTGCAGTTGCAGCCAGTTCTCCGGCGTGTCTAGTCGATATGGACGGCTCCGTTCCGAGTCCAGCCATAGCCAGGTGTTGTCGATGTGCCGGATGGTGGTGGCATGGTTGTGGGTGATGAGAATAGCAGCTGTGTTGGTGTAGCTGTTCGCTGCGCCGGTGATAGTGTTCAGCTCAGGTGTGATGCTCAGGTGTGATGCTCAGGTGTGATGCTTCCCGGTGTACGCTCAATGGTGTGGGGGCATATATGGAGGTCCTTGTGGTGATGGTAGAGGTAATGATTGACTGTGGAGATGGTGAAGTTGCCAGTCTCCTCGTATATGTGTGGAAGGTTGCTACGTAGTGGTATGAGTCTGTGCTCCTGCCTTGCCTGTTTGGCTAGATCTTGGATGTGTGTACCGAGTGCTTTACAGTGCGTCATGACATCTTCTGGCCTGATCATGGGTCTTCCCATGGCCATGTTGAGGGCGTGGACCAGGCAGCATTGTTTGTATTGCCTTTCCATGTAGCAGTGGGGCTGTGTTTGATTGTCTTCTTTGTGGCTGATGATGTGGCGTATCCAGTGATGGGTAATACATGTATCGATACAGGAAATACAAGAAAATACACGAAAAAACGTGTATTTTTTGTATCGATACAGTACAGCGATACAGAGGCTACATGTCACGCGGGAAAGGAGCAGCTAGGAGCAGCTAGGAGCAGCGCAGCCAGTCCCGCAGCCTGTCCTTGATGGCTGGGCAGGACAGCGACGGCGGAAAGTCAGGGCCTCTCAACTTTGATGTTCTTGCATGTGAAACCGGCACATGCGACCGACTGCTCCGGGAGCAGGCCGATGGCTTTAGCCCCATGCGGCATGGCTTTAGCGCGGACTCTAGTTGTGGTGGCAACCAGCAGCTGCTTCAAAGGCACCCACGCAACTTGCCGGCCGGCACTTGTATTTTTAAATACGATACGTGTATTCTTGTATTATACAAAAAATACGTATCGGTATCGATACACGTATCTTGTATTACCCATCACTGGGCGTATCCCCTGCTGGGTAGTGGCTAGAGTTTGTGAGGGTGTGGCCTTTGGGTCGGGCGTAGGGCGGTTCCCCCCCTTGCTAATATTAGTAATAGCAATAATAGCAAGCCAAAAAATAATAGCAAATATTAGCAGCCGATTCTTGTCGCGCCTTCGTCCGCTTCCTAGCGCGACGGCTGCGCATGGAGGCGCTGCGACCCTACGCACCTGGTTGATGATGCGCCGTCGGAGGCCGCCTCCTGGCAGGGCTGTGGCAATACGGGGTAAGTTACGGATATACGGGTGGTAACCCGTACGTATGTATGTCCGTAAGTAATACGGGTCAAATCCGGATCCAACCGCCACCCGTACGTGTGAAGCACCCAGTGACCTTAGAGCCCCGCAGCAGAATTAGTGCGTCGCGACCAGCGCACATCGACTGCCATGGAGCTGGGGTCACCACGCGCCACTCAGCAGATGCAGACCCTCTTGCGACGATCCTCCATGGCCACGGCAGAGGATGTGCAGCAGATCCCCGGCGTCTCTAGGCCGCTTAGAAAGCGCAGCAGGACAGAGGGATAGGGATAGGGATAGGGATGGGGATAGGGGATGGGGATAGGGGAGGGGGCTGGGGCCTACATCTACTTCAATAAGTAAGCACTGGCGGCACCGGCAGATCTAATCGTTGATTTAACACCGCCGCTGGTACCCTGCTACCTTGCTGCCTGCCTGCTGCTATTGCTGATGCTGCTGTGGCATGCTGCATGTGCATGTGTGCTGCATGTGCATGTAATTCGTTGTTTTTCACTCAGGATATTGTTGGAGCGCAAGCCGAAGACCTTGTCGGATGCAGACTGGGAGGAGTACGAGAGGTGGATGCGCAAGACCCCGCAGGACCAGAGCTAGGACCAAGAGGTGAGCCAAGGAGGCATCTTTTTGCCCTTGCCACCCACTACTGTGCCATCTTTCTGCTTGTGCCACCTACTACTACC
Organism: Haematococcus lacustris; assembly: GCA_030144725.1. Lineage (NCBI taxonomy): Eukaryota > Viridiplantae > Chlorophyta > Chlorophyceae > Chlamydomonadales > Haematococcaceae > Haematococcus > Haematococcus lacustris. Next base: position 3,820,892 of record JASKMD010000003.1, read on the forward strand.
CCATGCCGTGCAGGTGCTGGAAGGCATCTGGCGCAATACTCACGTCAGTGGCGCACGCTACAAGGGCGCCAGTTCACTGCATGCATGACTTCATTGCATGGCTGAGATGGGGAGGGTTCAAGGCAGCCTAGCAACCCAGCAGCTGCTGTGACAGTGCAGACCTGCTTAGGCACGAGGCTGAAGTTGATGTTGCTGATGGTTGGGCTGCGAGAGGTTGGGATGAGTTAAGGTTGCAAACACACACAAGTAACAAAGTAAGCAAGTATTTTAGGTTTGCGGAACAAGGGAAAGCAGGGTTGGCGGAAGCAGGGAAGGCGGAAGGGGAAAGGCGAAAAAGATGCCCCGCATGCTTGCATGGGCCCCTTACGGCGGAACCTTACGGATTGGTTAGGCGGAACCTTACGCGTGTGACCACGTATTACGGTAAGCACGTAAGCGGATCCGTATTCCGTAAGCCCGTATCCCACAGCCCTGCCTCCTGGACTCATGGGGCCCCATGCAAGTCTTTCAGTATTCTCTCAATACTGCATCGTTTTCGATAGCGTTCATCGTATTGGTAGCTGTGAATTACTGCGTGTCATCTGAACATCAGCACAAGCCAATGCAGTCTTTGCTCGCGGGCTGCCCCATGTGACCGCGAATAAAGCACAGTCACGACCCCTTCACACTTGGACGGGGTAACAAATGGAATGACACAATGGGAAGGATGCGCCATTACATTGGGCAGCTGGGAGTGGCTTAGTGCCGTAGTGACCGGTCACCCCTTTTGCGTTGTTTTCAGTGTTAATGGAGTATTTTTGGAGCACAGCACGTCACGTGCCCCATTACAGCTGGCAAGGTTGCGGTAACGGGTTTCATCTGTTACACGGAGGGCTATCTCTTGACAGACACTAAAGATAGCGAAAACTCTGCATCTGGCAAGGATAGAACAATGTACCTCTCGATCCCCGACCGCCCGGCCGCCGCTTGAGCTAATATTAGCAATACTGCCGCTATTATGAGCTAATATTAGCATTTTGGCTCGGAGCTAATACGCTTGGCTATGCCCGACTCGGGCGTAATGGCGAACACCTCGTGGAGGTGTTTAGTTGTAGAGGGCAGCAGCTTGCCGATGTCGACCGCCGATCTGCAGGGGCTATCCGAATCCAGTAGCATCCATCGCCCTCCCAGTTTCCGGAGTGCCATGCTATGTTTTACAGAGGAAGTTGAGTGTGGCGTGCTCGATGGCCAGAGCATCCAATGTTTCGTTAGTCCAGTCGGATGCGGTGTGCAGCTTGGCTATCCTCCTAAGAGTGAGGCCGTATTGAGACTTGAGGTAGAGGAAGATAACCTCGTCACTAAAGGCGCCCCCGTCCCCGCGTGCGGCTATCCACGCCTTCTTATCGCGGTCATCGTTCAAATTGTCCCGCCAGCTGATCCAGAAGTTGGTCAGGTCTTCGGGCCTCACCCATTGCTTGCCGGCTGCGTTGTTCAAGGAGTGGACTTGGCAGTTGCGGTCTCTCTGTATCTCGAAAAACCTAGGGAAGGGGTTGATGTCCGGGTGTTGCTCCTCTTCGTGGGATGGGCCCGGGTTGGCTTCGATGTCTCCGCCCGCTAGCAGCAGCCGGTCACCCCTCCCATTGAACCACCAACCCCCCTCACGGTAAGGGACAACGGCTTTTCCGGACTCATTTCTGCACGGATTTCCACGCGGATTGAAGCGTCGGAAAGCGGCTGCGCTCAGCCACACGCTGAGCTGGTCGGGCATGTTGCCGGGTATGCGACCCTACCGAGCCTGCGGACTTGATGTACGCTGACCCAGTATCTGTGAGTTCCTGATTAACGCGATGGATAGTGCGCGATGTGCGAGGAGCCCGACCCCATGTCCAACATCGTGACCAACATGCGCTGACTCAGGGGCTCTGAAACTAGGCTCTGGGGCTCTGGAACTAGGAGGAGACCACAGTAGGAGCACAGCAGTGGCAACTGCATCAATCATTTGTTGATTAGGCTCCAAGAGGTGGGATAACCCTCCTCCATGCTGCCCACTCTGCTGATGCCCGTTTGACAACCATCAAACTAAATCAAACTCTCCAGCCTTGCGTCACTGGCTAGGGAACTCACTGTGAACCCCCTGCCAAAGTCTCAACTATTGCTGAGTATTGCTAATAGGGGTTGTAGAAGCTGGCGTGTGCACATGCCTGCAGCATGCCGACATCCAGATATCACCCCTACAAACGGAAGGAGGGGCAGGCTGGCCGCTGTGCGTTTTGTGTGAGGTCTACGCCAGCTGGCAGCACTGGCTGGGTGGAGATTCATGTGGAGAGGGAGGCTGTGTAAGATGATGTTGAGAAAACTGGGCTCCATGCGTAAAGTGTACCGCAGCGGAGAACTATGCGTCTTGCGTTGTGGGTGTTGTGAAGCAGCAGGTAAAAGGCCCATTGCGCAGAGCGAAACCGTTTGCGTGCCTGGCAGACTGCCGGTCACCGTGGGTGCCAGCAAGCGGCAGGCGCAAGCGTGACGCAAAGATAAGGCGTTCCGCGTTAAAATGACAACTCAACTCTCACCAGGCACGCCGCAAATTCAAATGTCCCTTACGTGGTGGTTCAATGGGAGGGGTGACCAGCCAGCCTATGTAGATCAGGTGTACAGCACTGTAGCAGGTGCACATGGCCGTGAGGTGGGGGGTGAGCCTGGTTATTAGGGTTTGTATGTTTGTACTGTTGGGTAGTGTGAGGATGGGGCTGGTGCGCAGTTTGTATATTGTATAGCGTTGCAGGGTCGTATTGTATTGGTGGGCTAGTACGCTGGTGCATGTCGGCTTAGGTGCATAGTGGCCATGCGCTTGCCAATTAGTTAGGGCAGTTGACAGGTTTATCAAGGCTGTGTTGCGCTCCACTGTGCCGTCAAGGTAGAGGTGCAGGTTGTAGGCAGACCTAATGGTGACCGCTCTCCATCTCCTGATTTTCTTGAGGTGTCGTTGGAGACATGCTCTAGATTGAGAGGGTGTAGTGGTAGGGGGTGGGGTGGGGTGGGGGTAGCCTTTGATCATAAGGGTGCTAGCAATAGCAATGGCGATGTGTGCCAACCAACTAAGCATCTCGTGTTCATACTCGTAGGTCTGTGTGGTGCAGGTGTCATTAGTGTTAGCTAACTGGGTGGTGGTGAAGGGTCTCCTGACCCGTCGGTGTAGGCGGGGCAGCGAGCCCACCTGGGCAGCATGCATGTTGGGTCCTGGCGACATGGTGAACTGGGCCCGCAGCTGCGAACTCTCTGACATGTCGTTGTAGGCCTGGGGACCTACCCTACTATAGGGGATTTGGGTCATTGGGATAGTGGGTCACCCCCGCCATTGGCTGCACCCCCATGGCTCAAGAGATAACTTTCTAACTCATTTCTGCACGGATGAGGCCGCCGATTGGTGCGATGAGCTACTGATGGCCCGAATAGAGTGCAGCCAGCCCCAGCGGTTTGCCGGGTGGCTCGTCCCCAACACGCGACGTGACTTGGCGCCACGCAGACATTCTTAGCAACCGCTATAGGCAGCCTGGACCCAGCGCGGCGTGAATGGTGCATTCTGACTGGACATGTTAACTTTTCAGGTTAGCTCGCATCAGTGTTGCAACGCCTCAGCACGCATCTAGATCTTACCCAAGCTCACCTGCTGCTTCCCGGCCTGCTTCTTTGCCCCCTGCTCCAAAGTGTCGCTTTTTGTCATCAAACGACGCCCCCTGCAGGTCGACGGCATTGCAGGCTGGGATTGGCCCCGCGACGGCGGATTGCCGCTGAACACAGGCTTAGTCCACATGCGGCAGCAACTTTCAGGTTGCACAAGATGTTCTTAGAATTAGTGCCTGTGGCTCCTGAGCAACCACGCACGGAAAGAATTAGTGAAAAATACGCAGAAATCGAGCTTTTAACTCTGTTTGCCGTTTTGCAGGCCAGTGAAGGCCATGGTTGACAAGAAAAGGGGAGTGAAGGCCTTAAGTGCCAATGCGCAGAAAGCGAGGGAGGCTCTGGCACAGCGCAAAGCTGCTGAGGCTGAGGCTCAGGCACAGGCTGTTGCCGCTGAGGCTGAGGCCCAGGCACAGGCTGATGCTTGTGCTTATGAGGCACACTTGTACCGGCTGCAGGCAGACCTGCAGCAGAGGGAGCAGCAGCTTGCTGACAACCAACGCTTGTTGCAACTACAACAACAGGCTCAGGAACTCCAGCGAGATGAACATCAACGCAAGGAGCAGCAGGAAGCTGAATTGGTGGCGCAGCAGCTGGCAGCTCTGCTACAGCGGGAGCAGCAGGTGGCTGAGCAGCAGCACCAGGTGCAGCAGCAACAGGCGGACCTGCAGCAGAGGGAGCAGCAGATGGCTGAGCAGCAGCACCAGCTGCAGCAGCAGCAGACGGACCTGCAGCAGAGGGAGCAGCAGATGGCTGAGCAGCAGCACCAGCTGCAGCAGAAGCAGCCGCAAGAGGCGGCAGTCCAACAGGCTGTCAGCACCAACCACCCCCTCCCAGACCATTCTACATGCTCTCCCCAGGCCCCTGGGTCCCTCAGGTCACCCCTCTTCATGCGCCCACGCCAGGACACAACACTAGCGCCCATGCCAAGGTACGCAGTTCCAATGCATGCCCTCCCAAGCAAGCAGACCTTTCATAACCCAAACCACACCACACCACACCGCACCACACCACACCACACCACACCACACCACACAACAAACCTGAGGGTGGGGTAGCTAAGAAGGAGTGGAGGGAGCAGATGTTAGTGCATCCTGAGCTGGTGGGGAAAGTGTGTGGGGCTGCTGTGCTAACAGATTGGGCTAACCAGCATTTTGCTGTGCCATGCCATGCACAAGACACCAGTGCCAGCCACAGGCTTCGTGGTCACATCATGTTTCGGCGCTACCTGGTGCTAGACGACGCTAGGCAAGCAGTTGTATGCAGTATGCCTAAGGCTGATGTGGAGCGCATGCATGATGATGTAAAGGGGTGCAGGGCGATGCACCGCATGGTGTTCACACCTGACAGGGAGCAGCCTCAATGGGCCATGGCTGCTTGTGCATGCAGCACGTGCATGAGTGTGCCATGCCAGCCGTGCATGAAGCCTGACACCACTACCCCACTTGAGCCCATGCCCATGTTTCAAGACACTGTGCAGGAGGTGAGGGAGGACAAAGAGTGTTATGCATTGTTGATGTTGTACCATTCCGATTTGCTGCATGATGAGGTGTGCTTTGGCAAACTGACCAACAAACACTGTGAACGATATCGCATGCACATGGGGTGGGAGAGGCAAGATAGTCGTAGGGAGTTGCGTCGTTTAGTGCGCAGAGAGCTGCTAAGTGAGGAGCTGGAGGCTGAATATGAGGCGGACAATTGATGTGTAAAGTGCATTGGGGTCTACTTTGGAGCATCACAAACGGCCCACACATGAAGACAACGCGTTTCTGTTCTAACGACACGCTAGTGATCCACACAAGGAGCAGCACAGAACTGGCAGTTCATCTCCTGCCGTCCTGGTTGGACAGTTAATTGGACTGCAAGAAGGACCAAACTCAGGAAAGTTGAGCTGGAGTGACGTGACACGAGTTGTACGCTGTTCGGGTGCAGGGCAGTCCCCACCACTCTCAGACATGTCATCAACACTAGCACTAGCACTAGAACACATGTCAGGGGAGGTCCTGCGCCCGACAAAAAAATTCAAAAAATTCTGGGCCGCTGAGCCGCTGGGCCGCTGAGCGCGATAGCTGTTCTCTAATCACAGCCCCACTAAGCTGGCCATTCCCGGCACAACGAGACCACGATTCTCAACACCCCCGCCCGCCCCGGCACAGGTGCACATCAGCCCGAGCAGCCCGCTAGCCTCGCGCTGGTAAGTTGCACCGCCCTGCGCAGAAATCGCAGAAAAACTCTTAAAGATCAGTCGGATAGTTATCAGGGGTACAGCCAATGGCGGGGGTGACCAGTGGTGGTTTTTTTAGTGCTGGTGGTTGGGGTATGGCTGTTCGCCAGGTCTGTGGTACAACGATTCTGAGCTATGTGGGGTGGTTCAATGTATGGCACGTGCCATGGCAGCAGGCAATAGCATGCATGGCTGTCCCTTGCAGCATGTTGGGCTGAACCCGCAGCTGCGCATCATGTGTCTCATTGCTATTAGCATGGGGGTACCTGGTGCGGGGCAGCAGGCCATCGTAGACAGCATGCATGGTTGTCCCTTGCAGCATGTTGGGCTGAACCCACAGCTGCGCATCATCTTGCTGATTGCTGTTGGCATGGGGGTCCATGGTGCGGGGCAGTAGGCCAGCATATACAACATGCATGGCTGTCCCTTGCAGCATGTTGGGCTGGGCCCACAACTGCGCATCATGTGGCTCATTGCTGTTAGCATGGGGGTACCTGGTGCAGGGCAGCAGGCCAGCAAAGACAACATGCGTGGCTGTCCCTTGCAGCATGTTGGGCTGAGCCCGCGGCTGCGCATCCTCTGGCTGATTGCTGTTGGCATGGGGGTACCTGGTGCGGGGCAGTAGGCCAGCATAGACAACATGCATGGCTGTCCCTTGCAGCATGTTGGGCTGAACCCACAGCTGCGCATCATTTGGCTGATTGCTGTTGGCATAGGGGTACCTGGTGTGGGGCAGCAGGCCAGCATAAACAATATGCATGGTTGTCCCTTGCGGCATGTTGGGCTGAACCCACAGCTGCGCATCATTTGGCTGATTGCTGTTGGCATAGGGGTACCTGGTGTGGGGCAGCAGGCCAGCATAAACAATATGCATGGTTGTCCTTTGCAGCATGTTGGGCTGAACCCACAGCTGCGCATCCTCCGGCTGATTGCTGTTGGCGTGGGGGTACATGGTGCGGGGCAGCAGGCCAGCATGAACTAGGTGCATGGCTGTCCCTTGCTGCATGTTGGGCTGAACCTCCTCTGACTTATTGTACCTCAGCTCTATACCGTGCCAGAGGTTTTTGTGCCTCGGTATTCTGCTATGCCAGAGGTTTTTGTGCCTCGGCTGTGTACTGAGCCAGAGGATTATGTGCCTCGGCGTTGTGCTAAGCCGGAGGATTATGTGCCTCGGCGTTGTGCTAAGCCAGAGGATTATGTGCCTCGGCGTTGTGTTGTGCCAGAGGTTTTTGTGCCTCGGCTTAGTGTTGTGCGCGCTATGCCACAAGTGAACAGGGCAATCAGTGTGGCTGCTATGCTTTTCTGCCTCCTCCGCCCATCTGTCGTCGTAACCTCTCTTCGCATCGGTGGGCAGCCTTTGGTTGCAGCTAATGCCCGCATCATGGCTTGCCATATAATTGTCGTTGTTGTTGTAGGCCAGCTGCAACATAACATAGAGGATGGCATGTCTGAGCTTTGTGCGACTTAGCTTACCGGGTAGCAGGCTGACGCGGTGTCCAATCGCGTTCAGCACCTCCGTTGTTTTAGAGTTGTCGGCTTCCCACATATGACTCGGTCTGATTTGAGGAGAGGATTACGGTAATACAGCGTTATATGGGCAGTAGAGCAATATGCGCGCGCGTAAAGACTTCGTCAGTTTTCAGCAAACCGAAGAAAGTCCCTCCCGCCCTCCCTCCCGCCCGACCCTCCCGCCCCGCCCTCCCTCCCTCCCTCCCCCCACCCTCCCTCCCGCCCCCGCCCTCCCTCCCTCCCTCCCGCCCTCCCCTCCCTCCCTCCCTCCCTCCCTCCCCCCTCCCACCCTCCCTCCCTCCCTCCCACCCTCCCTCCCTCCCTCCCTCCCTCCCTCCCTCCCTCCCTCCCACCCTCCCTCCCTCCCTCCCTCCCTCCCTCCCTCCCTCCCTCCCTCCCTCCCCTCCTCCCTCCCTCCCTCCCTCCCTCCCTCCCTCCCTCCCTCCCTCCTCCCTCCCTCCCTCCCTCCCTCCCTCCCTCCCTCCTCCTCCCTCCCTCCCTCCCTCCCTCCCTCCCTCCCTCCCTCCCTCCCTCCCTCCCTCCCTCCCTCCCTCCCTCCCTCCCTCCCTCCTCCCTCCCTCCCTCCCTCCCTCCCTCCCTCCCTCCCTCCCTCCCTCCCTCCCTCCCTCCCTCCCTCCCTCCCTCCCTCCCTCCCTCCCTCCCTCCCTCCCTCCCTCCCTCCCTCCCTCCCTCCCTCCCTCCCTCCCTCCCTCCCTCCCTCCCTCCCTCCCTCCCTCCCTCCCTCCCTCCCTCCCTCCCCCTCCCTCCCTCCCTCCCTCCCTCCCTCCCTCCCTCCCTCCCTCCCTCCCTCCTCCCTCCCTCCCTCCCTCCCTCCCTCCCTCCCTCCCTCCCTCCCTCCCTCCCTCCCTCCCTCCCTCCCTCCCTCCCTCCCTCCCTCCCTCCCTCCCTCCCTCCCTCCCTCCCTCCCTCCCTCCCTCCCTCCCTCCCTCCTCCCTCCCTCCCTCCCTCCCTCCCTCCCTCCCTCCCTCCCTCCCTCCCTCCCTCCCTCCCTCCCTCCCTCCTCCCTCCCTCCCTCCCTCCCTCCCTCCCTCCCTCCCTCCCTCCCTCCCTCCCTCCCTCCCTCCCTCCCTCCCTCCCTCCCTCCCTCCCTCCCTCCCTCCCTCCCTCCCTCCCTCCCTCCCTCCCTCCCTCCCTCCCTCCCCTCCCTCCCTCCCTCCCTCCCTCCCTCCCTCCCTCCTCCTCCCTCCCTCCCTCCCTCCCTCCCTCCCTCCCTCCCTCCCTCCTCCCTCCCTCCCTCCTCCCTCCTCCCTCCCTCCCTCCCTCCCTCCCTCCCTCCCTCCCTCCCTCCCTCCCTCCCTCCCTCCCTCCCTCCCTCCCTCCCTCCCTCCCTCCCTCCCTCCCTCCCTCCCTCTCCTCCCTCCCTCCCTCCCTCCCTCCCTCCCTCCCTCCCTCCCTCCCTCCCTCCCTCCCCTCCCTCCCTCCCTCCCTCCCTCCCTCCCTCCCTCCTCCCTCCCTCCCTCCCTCCCTCCCTCCCTCCCCCTCCCTCCCTCCCTCCCTCCCTCCCTCCCTCCCTCCCCTCCCTCCTCCCTCCCTCCCTCCCTCCCTCCCTCCCTCCCTCCCTCCCTCCCTCCCTCCCTCCCTCCCTCCCTCCCTCCCTCCCTCCCTCCCCTCCCTCCCTCCCTCCCTCCCTCCCTCCCTCCCTCCCTCCCTCCCTCCCTCCCTCCCTCCCTCCTCCTCCCTCCCTCCCTCCCTCCCTCCCTCCCTCCCTCCCTCCCTCCCTCCCTCCCTCCCTCCCTCCCTCCCTCCCTCCCTCCCTCCCTCCCTCCCTCCCTCCCTCCCTCCCTCCCTCCCTCCCTCCCTCCCTCCCTCCCTCCCTCCCTCCCTCCCCTCCCTCCCTCCCTCTCCTCCCTCCCTCCCTCCCTCCCTCCCTCCCTCCCCCTCCCTCCCTCCCTCCCTCCCTCCCTCCCTCCCTCCCTCCCTCCCCCTCCCTCCCTCCCTCCCTCCCTCCCTCCCTCCCTCCCTCCCTCCCTCCCTCCCTCCCTCCCTCCTCCCTCCTCCCTCCCTCCTCCCTCCCTCCCTCCCTCCCTCCCTCCCTCCCTCCTCCTCCCTCCCTCCCTCCCTCCCTCCCTCCCTCCCTCCCTCCCTCCCTCCCTCCTCCCTCCCTCCCTCCCTCCCTCCCTCCCTCCCTCCCTCCCTCCCTCCCTCCCTCCCTCCCTCCCTCCCTCCCTCCCTCCCTCCCTCCCTCCTCCCTCCCCTCCCTCCCTCCCTCCCTCCCTCCCTCCCTCCCTCCCTCCCTCCCTCCCTCCCTCCCTCCTCCCTCCCTCCCTCCCTCCCTCCCTCCCTCCCTCCCTCCCTCCCTCCCTCCCTCCCTCCCTCCCTCCTCCCCCTCCCTCCCTCCCTCCTCCCTCCCTCCCCTCCCTCCCTCCCTCCCCTCCCTCCCTCCCTCCCTCCCTCCCCTCCCTCCCTGCCTCCCTGCCCTCCCTGCCTCCCTGCCTCCCTGCCTCCCTGCCTCCCTGCCTCCCTGCCTCCCTGCCTCCCTGCCTCCCTGCCTCCCTGCCTCCCTGCCTCCCTGCCTCCCTGCCTCCCTGCCTCCCTGCCTCCCTGCCTCCCTGCCTCCCTGCCTCCCTGCCTCCCTGCCTCCCTGCCTCCCTGCCTCCCTGCCTCCCTGCCTCCCTGCCTCCCTGCCTCCCTGCCTCCCTGCCTCCCTGCCTCCCTGCCTCCCTGCCTCCCTGCCTCCGCCTCCCTGCCTCCCTGCCTCCCTGCCTCCCTGCCTCCCTGCCTCCCTGCCTCCCTGCCTCCCTGCCTCCCTGCCTCCCTGCCTCCCTGCCTCCCTGCCTCCCTGCCTCCCTGCCTCCCTGCCTCCCTGCCTCCCTGCCTCCCTGCCTCCCTGCCTCCCTGCCTCCCTGCCTCCCTGCCTCCCTGCCTCCCTGCCTCCTGCCTCCCTGCCTCCCTGCCTCCCTCCCTCCCTCCCTGCCTCCCTCCCTCCCTCCCTGCCTCCCTGCCTCCCTCCCTGCCTGCCTGCCTGCCTGCCTGCCTGCCTGCCTGCCTGCCTGCCTGCCTGCCTGCCTGCCTGCCTGCCTGCCTGCCTGCCTGCCTGCCTGCCTGCCTGCTCGCCTGCCTGCCTGCCTGCCTGCCTGCCTGCCTGCCTTCTCGCCTGCCCGCCTGCCTGCCTGCCTGTCTGCCTGCCACCATGGCACCAGCAGCAGTGCAGCAGCAGCAGTGCAGCAGCAGCAACAACGCATTAGCAAAGCGTCAAAGTTAGTGATTCAAATTTGAGCCGTAGCGGAGCATGCAATCATCGCTTCGACCGCCCGCGTCGCTTAAGCTGCTCTATATGAGTATGCGCGTCGGCAGCAGCAGTCGGATATGAAAACGATTGCGCGAATGTGGCACGGAGGCAGTTGGCAGGTGCGGTTGGGAGAGGTGGCCACTACAACCTTTGTGCAATTATGTCTTGTGTGTCACCGCTTGCGCTTGGCAGCTGTCTGGGGCTGCCCAACCCAGCAGGTGTGGTACGCTTGTGGAGCATGCAGCCAGGAGCCGGCGCTTGAGCCATAGCAGCCTGCCCCTCGGTGGCGATTGCAGCTAGCGCCAACTGATACATGTGGCCGAAATCAGGTGATGCAGGCGGCTCTCTGTCCCTCGAGCTCCGGCCCTGCTGCTGCGGTGGCTGCTGCCACCCGCTGCTGGCTTGCATGGTCCCCCACATTCACCACAACCACCCCGACACTGCAAGCAGCTGCTGTGGCTTTGCGTGCGGCTGTGGCTGGTGCCCTCGCTACGGCTGCAACCACCTCATGCAGCCGCACCGCAGCGCGAAGCTTAGGCAGCTGCAGCGTGAAGTCTTGCACATCTATATTGTTGAGGGTGGACCTATGTGTGTGCAGGGACATATGCTCCAGGAGCGCAGGCAGCTCCATGAAGCGGCCAGCTCCATGCTTCAGCAGCTGTAGCAAGGACTCCACTGGGGCATTGGAGGTGGGACAAGCCAGGAAGTACACCTCGAGGTGGAGGCGCAACCCGGTGCTGCATGGGCTGCCCTCAGCCATGGCCTGGATGTTTAGTTGGAACTAGCGCCACGTGCAATGAGGGTCCCACACACCCGGGTCAGACTGCCATTCGTCCATGCGCAGCGCGGCACACTGCACCACCTTGGCGGCTACTTCTCCGCACAACTGCGGGTCTGACCCCCCCAGCGCAGCCATGAGGTGGGGCATGTCCAGCTGCCGTTTGCAGTGCTGTGTGTAGTACTCCTCCATGGCGGCACAGTGCTGCTGCAAGTAGGTGGCCTGCTGCTGCATCTGCTTCTCCTGATGATTGATTGGCACTAGCTGTTGTAGCTTGCTGTGCAGCTGTGACAGCAGCTGCGCGTTGTTGGCCCATGGCTTCTGCAGACCCTTGCAAACCTGCTGGATGTGGCGGTACAACTCAAAGGCATGCAAGCCGTCGTCCTTGCTGGCCCACAGCAGCTCAGGCATGAGGTAAGTCTGGCCCACCACTGCCACAACGGTGATCCTCAGCAGCAGATCACTGTCCTGCAGGTGCTTGCAGAGCTCACGAGCCTAGGCAGTGCCTAATGGGATGCCATAGCCACCCTCAGCACACCGCTGCAGCACCTCTGGTGACACCCGGTGCCGCATCATGATGTTCATTAGCTGCCGCTGATGCCGGGTGAGTCGGGGGCCGCGTGGATGGCAGCGGCGGACGTTGCGTAGCGCAAGGGACAGCCGGCGCTTGTCTTGCTGCAGCAGCTGGATTGCATGGGTGCGCTCCTCAGCCAGCTGCTCCAATGACTCATTCTCACCCTGCACCTCTTGGTGTGCTGCCTGCAGCTGCTCCATGTCTGCCTGCACCTGCTGGAAATCTGCCATCACATCATCGAGCTGCTGGTGGAGCCGCTCAACTTCTGCCCACAACTGCATAGTCTCACCCTGTGCCTTCTTCATCTGAGCTTTTAAGCCACTAGGGCAGCATTTAAACCCCGCCTTGGGTGAGGCATGCAGCTTTTGCAGGTGCAGCTCAACCCGCTCAACTTCTGCACGCAACTCAACGACCTCATCCTGTGACTTCTTCCTGTGAGCTTTCAAGCCATTGGGGCTGCACTTCAACCCTGCCTTGGGTGAGGCATTTAGCTTTTGTAACTGTTGACACTTCTTCTTGCTGAGCCTCTTACCCCCCATGGTGGTGGCTAGGGCTGGGAAGGGACGGGGAAGGGAAGGGGGAGCAGGCAGCAAGCAAGGGAGAGAGTGGGTAGGTGTCCTGGGTTGGGAGGGGGTGGGCTAGGAGGGGGTGGGCTAGGAGGGGGTGGGCTGGGAGGGGGAGGCTGGGAATGGGTGGGCTAGGAGGGGATGGGCTGGGAGGGGGTGGGCTGGGAGGGGTGGACTGGGAGGGGGTGGGCTAGGAGAGGGTGAGCTAGGAGGGCTAGGAAAGGGTGGTCTGGGACGTAAAGCGAGGGTTGAAGGCAACGGTGGTTTGGGGGGAGCGAGGGGGAGAGCTGTGAGGGGGTGGCATGCTCAATGAGGTGGGCACCTGCAACGATGGGTGAAGGGGGGGCGGGCATGGTGAGTCGTTGCATGCCGTGGCCATGAAATTGCCTAATGAACATGATGTAACTTTGAAAGTGTCAAACTGAACGAGGCCTGGGCTGTTCAACGTGCGGGTTGTTTCAATCGATGCGCCAATGGGTCATGAACAAACATTTCGTGTCGCATTTTCTCTAGGTGCAGCCGGTGCAACACAGTTGAGGACACAGTGGAGGAGGGGGGGTGTAACCCGGTGATACCTTAGTGTGCGCCGACCCAAATGATGTCTTCGGCGAGAAGCGAACACGAATATATGTATCAATCACCCCGTCTAGGTGCCCTGCACGCCCGGCAGACATCGCGTTGGGTGTCAGCCGGACATTCCATTTGTGCACAACCAGCTCACTACGCTAGGTAGATGGGGCCTCAGCGATGTGGCTCACCGTGCCAAGGAGACCCGTCTCGCCGATGTGATTTGTTCGCGGGCACATGTGGCAGTACGCGAGCAAAGACTCCAATGGTTAGCGCTGATGGTCAGATTACGCGGACTAAACCGCCAATGCCAATGTGATAAACGCTATCGAAACAGTGCAGTATTGAGAGAGTACTTGCATGAAGATTACCAACCCCATGTTGGGGCCGCCTGTCAGGCGCTCCCAACATTCAAAAAATGGCAGTAAACCGACCCCTGGTAGTAGGACGGCTGTAACTCTGCACTCGCTGCGCCAAAATTTATGCTAGCTGGCTCAGAATGTAGCCAACCCAGTCAGCTACCTTTCACCCATCCAGAATAATTATCCAGTTAGTAGGCCGTGCAGTGCAAAGCATCAAAGTTAGTAATTTGAATTTGAGCCGGTTCGGGGCATGCAGTCATCGCTGCGACCGCCCGCGCCGCTTAGGTTGCTCTACACGAGCATGCGCATCGGCAGAAGCAGTCGGATTGGAAAACGGTTGCGGGAATGTGGCACGAAGGCGGTTGGCAGGTGGTTGGGGGAGGTGGCCGGTACAGCCTTTGTTGCGCACTTTACAACCTGAGTTGGCGCTGGGGGGCTGTCTAACTAAGTCTCGTGGATCACCGCTTGCGCTTGGCAGCTGTCTTGGGCAGCCCCAACTCAGAAGGTGTGGTACGCTTGCGTAGCGTGAAGCCAGGAGCCGGCGCTGCTGCACCTGGCTCACTACCTTGAGCCGGAGCAGCCTGCCCTTGGGTGGCGATTGCAGCTAGAGCCAGCTGATACATGTGCCGTAAATCAGGTGATGCAATAGGCCCCTGAGGCGACGCAATGGGGGGTGCCAGCATCTGCCCCTCTAGGGCTGTGCCCCACGAGCTCCGGCCCTGCTGCTGGGGTGGCTGCTGTGGGGGGGGCTGTTGGGGCAGGGGGGGCTGTGGAGGCGGCACACCTGCTGGCACAACTCGGCTGCACCCTGCTGCTGCTGCTGCTGCCACCCGTTGCTGGCTTGCATGGTCCCCCACATTCACCACAACCCCCCCTACACAGCAAGCAGCTGCTGTGGCTTTGCGTGCGGCTCTGGCTGGTGCCCTGGCTGAGGCTGCAGCCACCTCCTCCAGCCGCACCGCAGTGCGAAGCTTAGGCAACTGTAGCGTGAAGTCATGCACATCAACGCTGTTGAGGGTGGTCCTCAGCGTGTGCAGGGACATGTGCTCCAGCAGCGCAGGCAGCTCCATGAAGCGACCAGCTCCATGCTTCAGCAGCTGTAGCAAGGACTCCACCGGGGCATTGGAGATGGGACACGCCAAGAAGTACACCTCGGAGGTGGAGGCGCAACCCGGTGCTGCATGGGCTGCCCTCAGCCATGGCATGGATGTCTTGTTCGAACTGTTGCCACGTGCAGTGAGGAGTCCCACACACCCGGGTCAGACTGCCCATCGTCCATGCGCAGGGCGGCACACTGCACCACCTTGGCGGCTACCTCCTTGCACGACTGCGGGTCTGACCCCCCAAGCGCAGCCATGAGGTGTGGCATGTCCAGCTGCCGTTTGCAGTGCTGTGTGTAGTACTCCTCCATGGCGGCACAGTGCTGCGCAGTAGGGGCCAGCTCAGCCCAGCCCAGCCCAGCCCAGCCCAGCCCAGCCCAGCCCAGCCCAGCCCAGCCAGCCCGAGCCCAGGCCCAGCCCAGCCCAGCCCAGCCCAGCCCAGCCCAGCCCAGCCAGCCCAGCCCAGCCCAGCCCAGCCCAGCCCAGCCCAGCCCAGCCCAGCCCAGCCCAGCCCAGCCCAGCCCAGCCCAGCCCAGCCCAGCCCAGCCCAGCCCAGCCCAGCGCCAGCCCAGCCCAGCCCAGCCCAGCCCAGCCCAGCCCAGCCCAGCCCAGCCCAGCCCAGCCCAGCCCAGCCCAGCCCAGCCCAGCCCAGCCCAGCCCAGCCCAGCCCAGCCCAGCCCAGCCCAGCCCAGCCCAGCCCAGCCCAGCCCAGCCCAGCCCAGCCCAGCGCCAGCCCAGCCCAGCCCAGCCCAGCCCAGCCCAGCCCAGCCCAGCCCAGCGCCAGCCCAGCCCAGCCCAGCCCAGCCCAGCCCAGCCCAGCCCAGCCCAGCCCAGCCCAGCCCAGCCTCACCAAGGGTCTTGCTCTTCAGGTCCTTGGCTACCACGCGCAACTGCCGCCCCACAGTGGTGCTCTGCCCAGGTCGGTGTGGGTTTGGCACCAGGCACTGCTCATTCACGAACAGCTCTCTGCACATGGCCAGCTTGCGGCGGCTGACCTGTGTCTGCAGCACCAGCCTGGCTGTGCTGAGGTAGTGTTGTGCGAGGTATGCCGCTGTCCTGGCTGCAGGCTTCCCACAGCGCCCCACTTGCGTGGGAATGAAGTTGGGGGTGAACGCGGGTGGGTCAGGAGCCGGGCAGGGCTGCTGGGCTGCAATGCCTGACGGGATGCCATAGCCACCCTCAGCACACCGCTGCAGCACCTCTGGTGACACCCGGTGCCGCATCAGGATGTTCATTAGCTGCCGCTGATGCCGGGTGAGCCGGGGGCCGCTTACACGGCAGCGGCGGACGTTGCGTAGCGCAAGGGACAGCCGGCGCTTGTCTTGCTGCAGCAGCTGGATTGCATGGGTGCGCTCCTCAGCCAGCTGGTCCAATGCCTCATTCTCACCCTGCAGTTCCCGCCGTGCTGCCTGCACCTGCTCCATGTCTGCCCTCACTTGATGCAAATCTGCCACTGTATCACTAAGACGTTGGTGGAGCCGCTCAACCTCTGCCCGCAACTTAACCACGGCGTCATCCTGTGACTTGTTCCTCTGAGCTTTCAAGCCATTGGGGCTGCACTTATACCCTGCCTTGGGTGAGGCGTTCAGCTTTTGCAGCTGTTGACGCTTCTTCTTGCTGGGCCTTTTACCCCCCATGGTGGTGGCTAGGGCTAAAAGGGGGCGAGGGGGGTGGGGAGGGGGAGCAGGCAGCGAGCAAGGGATGGGTGGGCTAGGAGGGGGTGGGCTGGGAGGGGTGAGGCCGGGAAGGGGTGGGCTGGGAGAAGGTGGTCTGGGAGGGGTAAAGCGAGGGTGGTGAAGGCAAGGGTGGGCTGGGAGGGGGGCTGGGAGGGGGAGAGCTGGGAGGGTGGGTGGCAGGGGTGGGCTCCGAAGGAGGTGGGCACCTGCAACGATGGGTGAAGGGGGGGCGGGCATGGTGGGTCGCTGCATGCCGTGGCCATAGAACCTGCCTAGTGAACATGATGTAACTTTGAAGCTGTCAAACTGAACGAGGCCTGGGCTGTTTGACGTGCGGGTTGTTTCAATAGATGCGCCAATGGGTCAAGAACACAACATTTCGTAGTCGCATTTTCTCGTGGGTGCAGCGGGTGCAACACAGTGGAGGACACAGTGGAGAAGGGGGGGGTATAAGCCGGTGATACCTTAGTGTGCGCCGACCCAAATGTGTTATTCGGCGGAAGCGAGTACGATTATATGTTTCATTCACCCCGTCTAGGCGCCCTGCACGCCCGGCAGGCATCGCGATGGGTGTTGGCCGGACATTCCATTTGTGAAGAACCAGCTCACTACGCTAGGTAGATGGGGCCACAGCGATGCGGCTCACCGTGCCAAGGAGACCCGTCTCGCCGCTGTGAATTGTTCGCGGGCACATGTGGCAGTACGCGAGCAAAGACTCCAATGGCTAGCGCTGATGGTCAGATTACGCGGACTAAACCGTGGCTGCCAATGTGACAAACGCTATTGAAAACGATGCGGTATTCAGAGAGTAGTTGCATGAACATTACTAACCCCATGTTGGGGCGGCCTGACCGCCTGACCTTAACTCCCAAGTTTTCCAAGCCAGCCAGCCCATAACTTGCAAGAGTGAGGTTCTTCAAGCCAGCCAGCCCTTGAATTTGCACGAGTGAATAGTCTTCTTCTTCTTCTTCTTTTCTTATTGTAGCTAAGAAACGGCTGCGGGAGGCTTAGGCCTGTTACCCACGATGGACCTAAATAGGACACGGCCACGCCCAGCCACAGATGTGTAACACTCATCCTAATCCCATCCCAACACTCATCCTAATATGTTTTATTTTTTGCAAACTACCATCTATCAAAATTTCAGCCCGATCGGACAAGGTTGGTAAACACGCAGGGACGGACGCAGGGATTAATTTGTAGGAGTGCGCCGGAGTGCTGCACTCTAGCCACAGGGCCACAGCGCAGCCGCCTTTGATTTTTTTAAATACTTTCTCTGTAAATATATTTTTTATTCTGCAAACTACCATCTATCAAAATATCAGCCCGATCCGACAAGGTCGGTCAACACGCAGGGACGCACGCAGGGATTAATTTTTATGAGTGAGCCCTTAAAAATGCACGAGTGAGTAGTCTTCTTCTTCTTCTTTTCCTCATAGTAGATAAGAAACGGCTGCGGGTGGCCTAGGCCTGTTACCCAAGATAGTCCTAAATAGGACACGGCCACGCCCAGCCACAGATGTGTAACACTGATCCTTATCCCAATTAAACATCCTGGTCTGATGTTATGGCTTCACTAGCGTCCTGACTTGTCGACGCGTGCTCGGAGCCTACGGAACGCCTGCTGCCTCTGATTACTTGGGTACATCAGGTCGGTGTAAAGTCCCTGCGCGCTGCCTCCCACGCATCATTTCAGTGGTCAGCACGCGCGTTGTCCCTGTGGCAAGCTTCAATGATTAGCAGGCGAGGGATTGGCCAATGGCCACGGGAAGGACTGGGTGATTCCACTCGCTTCCACGAGCTTGATCAGCGGGAAGGACTGGGTGATTCAGCGGAATCCACCGGAACACACAACCTGCTTCCTGGCTACTTCTGCAGGCAACGAGAGGCGGCAGTCTGGCTTTAGACTTGTCCAGCCTTTACAGCAACTTGGAAGCCGATGTACGCCATCCGCACCCTATGCCTCGCGCTATTGCTGGGCTTGGCGAGCTTGGCAGGTGCGTACACATCCCGGCATGCGGCTAACAGTGCTAATACAGCGGCAGTACCAGTAGTGTACTGCTGGCTCTAATATGCTTATGTCTTCACTTCCTCATATGCCCTACATGACACAGGCGCTGACAACACGGCCTTGACCAATCCCCCCTCCCCCTCGCCCCCCTCGCCCCCCTCGCCCTCACCTCCCCCCCCCTCGCCTGACCCACCACCGCCCTCGCCCTCACCTCCCCCCCCCTCACCTCCCCCCCCCTCGCCTGACCCACCACCACCCTCGCCCTCACCTCCCCCCCCCTCACCTCCCCCCCCCTCGCCTGACCCACCACCGCCCTCGCCCTCACCTCCCCCCCCCTCGCCTGACCCACCACCACCCTCGCCCTCACCTCCCCCCCCCTCGCCTGACCCACCACCGCCCTCGCCCTCACCTCCCCCCCCCTCGCCTGACCCACCACCCCCCTCGCCCTCACCTCCCCCCCCCTCGCCTGACCCACCACCCCCCTCGCCCTCACCTCCCCCCCCCTCACCTCCCCCCCCCTCACCTCCCCCCCCCTCGCCTGACCCACCACCACCCTCGCCCTCACCTCCCCCCCCCTCACCTCCCCCCCCCTCGCCTGACCCACCACCGCCCTCGCCCTCACCTCCCCCCCCCTCGCCTGACCCACCACCACCCTCGCCCTCACCTCCCCCCCCCTCGCCTGACCCACCACCGCCCTCGCCCTCACCTCCCCCCCCCTCGCCTGACCCACCACCCCCCTCGCCCTCACCTCCCCCCCCCTCGCCTGACCCACCACCCCCCTCGCCCTCACCTCCCCCCCCCTCACCTCCCCCCCCCTCGCCTGACCCACCACCGCCCTCGCCCTCACCTCCCCCCCCCTCGCCTGACCCCCCCTCGCCTGACCCACCACCCCCCTCGCCCTCACCTCCCCCCCCCTCACCTGACCCCCCCTCGCCTGACCCACCACCCCCCTCGCCCTCACCTCCCCCCCCCTCGCCTGACCCACCCCCCCCCTCGCCCTCACCTCCCCCCCCCTCACCTCCCCCCCCCTCGCCTGACCCACCACCGCCCTCGCCCTCACCTCCCCCCCCCTCGCCTGACCCCCCCTCGCCTGACCCACCACCCCCCTCGCCCTCACCTCCCCCCCCTTCACCTGACCCCCCCTCGCCTGACCCACCACCGCCCTCGCCCTCACCTCCCCCCCCCTCGCCTGACCCACCACCACCCTCGCCCTCACCTCCCCCCCCCTCACCTCCCCCCCCCTCGCCTGACCCACCACCGCCCTCGCCCTCACCTCCCCCCCCCTCACCTCCCCCCCCCTCGCCTGACCCACCACCACCCTCGCCCTCACCTCCCCCCCCCTCACCTCCCCCCCCCTCGCCTGACCCACCACCGCCCTCGCCCTCACCTCCCCCCCCCTCGCCTGACCCACCACCACCCTCGCCCTCACCTCCCCCCCCCTCGCCTGACCCACCACCGCCCTCGCCCTCACCTCCCCCCCCCTCGCCTGACCCACCACCCCCCTCGCCCTCACCTCCCCCCCCCTCGCCTGACCCACCACCCCCCTCGCCCTCACCTCCCCCCCCCTCACCTCCCCCCCCCTCGCCTGACCCACCACCGCCCTCGCCCTCACCTCCCCCCCCCTCGTCTGACCCCCCCTCGCCTGACCCACCACCCCCCTCGCCCTCACCTCCCCCCCCCTCACCTGACCCCCCCTCGCCTGACCCACCACCCCCCTCGCCCTCACCTCCCCCCCCCTCGCCTGACCCACCCCCCCCCTCGCCCTCACCTCCCCCCCCCTCACCTCCCCCCCCCTCGCCTGACCCACCACCGCCCTCGCCCTCACCTCCCCCCCCCTCGCCTGACCCCCCCTCGCCTGACCCACCACCCCCCTCGCCCTCACCTCCCCCCCCTTCGCCTGACCCCCCCTCGCCTGACCCACCACCCCCCTCGCCCTCACCTCCCCCCCCCTCGCCTGACCCACCCCCCCCCTCGCCCTCACCTCCCCCCCCCTCACCTCCCCCCCCCTCGCCTGACCCACCACCCCCCTCGCCCTCACCTCCCCCCCCCTCACCTCCCCCCCCCTCGCCTGACCCACCACCACCCTCGCCCTCACCTCCCCCCCCCTCGCCTGACCCCCCCTCGCCTGACCCACCACCACCCTCGCCCTCACCTCCCCCCCCCTCGCCTGACCCGCCACCCCCCTCGCCCTCACCTCCCCCCCCCTCACCTCCCCCCCCCTCGCCTGACCCACCACCGCCCTCGCCCTCACCTCCCCCCCCCTCGCCTCCCCCCCCCTCGCCTGACCCACCACCGCCCTCGCCCTCACCTCCCCCCCCCTCGCCTGACCCACCACCGCCCTCGCCCTCACCTCCCCCCCCCTCGCCTGACCCCCCCTCGCCTGACCCACCACCCCCCTCGCCCTCACCTCCCCCCCCTTCGCCTGACCCCCCCTCGCCTGACCCACCACCCCCCTCGCCCTCACCTCCCCCCCCCTCGCCTGACCCACCCCCCCCCTCGCCCTCACCTCCCCCCCCCTCACCTCCCCCCCCCTCGCCTGACCCACCACCGCCCTCGCCCTCACCTCCCCCCCCCTCGCCTGACCCCCCCTCGCCTGACCCACCACCCCCCTCGCCCTCACCTCCCCCCCCTTCGCCTGACCCCCCCTCGCCTGACCCACCCCCCCCCTCGCCCTCACCTCCCCCCCCCTCACCTCCCCCCCCCTCGCCTGACCCACCACCACCCTCGCCTGAACCTCCCCCACCCTCGCCTGACCCACCACCGCCCTCGCCTGAACCTCCCCCACCCTCGCCCCCCCCACCTCCCTTCCCCAAGCCCCCCACCCCACCCTTGCCTCCCCCCCGAAAGCCCCCCCCCCCACCCTTGCCACCCCCTCGAAAGCCCCCCCCCCCACCCTTGCCGCCCCCTCGAAAGCCCCCCCCCTCGCCCTCACCTCCCCCCACCTCGCCTGACCCACCACGTCCCTCGCCCTCACCTCCCCCCCCCTCCCCTGACCCACCACCGCCCTCGCCCGAACCTCCCCCACCCTCGCCTGAACCTCCCCCACCCTCGCCTGAGCCTCCCCCTCCCTCGCCTGATCCACCACCGCCCTCACCTGAACCACCCCCACCCTCGCCCCCATCACCTCCCGTCCCCCCCATCCCCTCCCCTTCCTCCCCCTTGCCCCCCTCCCCTTCCTATCCCCCTGCTCCTTCTATGATCCGCCCCCCCATCGACCCCGCTCCTCCTACCTACCCTCCTGCCTACCCCCCTGCCCCCCTACCTGCCACCCCATCCCCACCGCCTGCTCCTGGCAGTACCCCGCCCTCCCCTTCCCCCCCTTCACCCATGGTGGCTCCCAACCAGGCAGCAACTCGTGTGACCTACAACATCAGCCCCGCCATCTTCACTCTCCTGTGCAGCAACGCCACAGCCCGCACCCAATTTGCCGACGACAGCGCAAGCGCCTTGGCCGCACAACTGACAAGAAGCTCAGGTACTGCTGTGAGCGTGGCAGGCTCAGTGCCAGCCAGCGCCTGTGGCCGGCGCATGCGCGCCCTGCTGCAAGCCAGCCCCACCTTCCCCGTGAACTACCTCATCACCTTTCCCCTAGGCACCGCTGCAGCCACCCAGGACAGCCAGGTGCGGAGCCTGGTCACCCGCATCAACACGGAAGGGGTGGTAGCGTTGGGGAT
>JASKMD010000003.1:3843336-3869896 GCA_030144725.1 Haematococcus lacustris
GGGCAGGGCAGGGCAGGTGGGCAGGGCAGGGCAGGGAAGGGCAAGAGGGCAGGGCAGGTGGGCAGGGGTACCCTAGAGACATCACTTTGCAGTACAGAGGCAGTACTGGTGTCGCAGTAGGTGCCCCAGGCCAGGGGCAGCCGCACCTGTGCCAAAGGCGACGCCTGGCTGCAGGGTGATGTTGATGGCGTCAGGGTCGGGAGCAGGACTCCAGTCTGGCACAATCCACAGCCCTGGGCTGAGCTGCAGGGGCTGGTAGGAGGCCTGTGGTAGGAGGTATGAGGTGGACAGCGTGAGGGGGAGGTGGAGGGCGGCAGGTGCGGGGGAGAGGGAGGAGGGAGGCGGCAGGTGCGGGGGAGAGTATGCACAAGTGCTCCTCAAGTGTGTAAAGTGTGATGAGGGAGGGGGATGGGGGGGGGCGGGAGGTGGAAGGTGGTTAACATCAGCTATGCATGTTGGCTGAGGGAGGGTGTGGTGCCTTGGCCTGGGCTTGAGCTGGGAGTCTTGTCTCAGCCCACCTTGATCTGGGCGACCCACTGCTGGTCAGGCACGGGGGAGGCAGTGACCCCTGCCATGGTCAGTGGCAGCTCCAGCAGCTCCCCCGCCTGCTTCAGGGCAGCTGCCCAGTCTGCCTGGAGCCAGCAGCCACGCCAGGACTGAAGCAATCCCGCCCCGTCATGCGGTTGGTGGCTCAGTCGGTAATGGGTGACTCCGCACCGTACAGAAGGTCACGGGTTCGACCCCTCATAACGACGTAAGAAAACTACTTTGGTGGGTTGAATTGGCAAGGTGACCGCAAAGCCCAAGGCGCTAAGTTCCCTTACATCAAGCCCGTCGGCGAGGGCGTACTCATTTCTCCTTCTTTTCTTTTCTTCTCTTTCTTTCTTTCTTCTTCTTTCTTTCTTTCTTTCTTTCTTTCTTTCTTTCTTTCTTCTTTCTTTCTCTCTTTCTTTCTTTCTTTCTTTCCTTCTCTCTTCTTTCTATTCCTTCTTTCTTTCTTTCTTTCTTTCTTTCTTTCTTTCCTTCTTTCTTTGCCTCAAATAATGGCTCGAGCAGCACTGTAGCCATGGCGATGTATCTGCAGCAGCTGGACGCACATGGTGGGGCGTGTACCAGGAGGAGGAGGTTGGGCACAGCTAGAGAACAGCGGGCAGCAGGTTCAAGCTGGCCCCACCAGCCAGCTGGCCACTGCGTACGCAGTCCAGAGCCACCACCAGGTGAAGGTGAGGCTGGAGGGAAGCAGCAGGGCAGAAGTCGGGGAATTGTTTAGGCAGCAGGATCGCCAGCTGGCCCAACCACCACCACCCAGGCTGGCCCCCGGCAGCTAAGTAGTGCAGTAACTGCCCCCCTGTGGCTTCCGGTCCAGCTTCTGAATCACCTCACGCCCTGGGCTGCTGCTGATCAAGCTTCCCCTGCTGCTGGGCCCTTGCGGCTCACTGCCCTCTGGCACCAGCAGCAGCCACTCCTTCTGACTCCTACTGAGTAGAGGGGCTGCTGCAGCTACAGCCAGGGCCACAGTCAGGGCGAGGGGGGGTAGGAGGCCACACAGGGGGTGGTGCATAGACCTTGGCGCCCCAGCCCATTGTCCCCGTATAGCTGTGCTCAGCCTACCCACTTCGTGTGCTCACACCTCTAATGGGAAGTACAGCAGCAGGTCACACTTGTCCCACAGGGTGGCCGTACCACTGCCTGGCTCCTCAAACACTTCCTGCTCCGGCTGCCCAGCTGCGCGGTGCTCCACCACACTGCACCAAGAACAGGCAGGCAGGGCAGGCAGGCTGGCTGGCGGGCTGGCGGGCAGGAGGATGCCCAGCCTCAGCCACTGCCTGCTGCTACATCCTACACCTTCCATTCGGCACCACCTGGCACCCCAGGCCCAGGCCCAGGCCCAGGCCCAGGCCCAGCCCCAGCCCCAGCCCCAGCCCCAGCCCCAGCCCCAGCCCCAGCCCCAGCCCCAGCCCCAGCCCCAGCCCCCTGCCCTCCTCACCCTGCAGCCTACTGTGGCCCCTCACCTCACCACCCCACTCACACCACAGAGGAGGCGCCCAGGCTGAGCAGCAGGTCACCCAGGGGGTCCACCACTGCCCCCTCCAGCCCTGGCACCAGCACTTGCACGCAGCTCACACTCAGGCCTGCACAGCGGGCAGCACCTCACTGCTGGCTCCGACAGGCTAGGAGGCAGCAGTTCTCCCCCGCTCCTGCTCCTGCTGCTACCGCACTGCTGGCTGCAGTCCCAGCCGCTGTCAGCCCCAGCAGTGGTGGTAATGGCAGCAGTGGTAGTGGCAGTGGTGGTAATGGCTCACCCAGCGCTCAAGCCAAGGTGGTTGGGGAGGCAGCTGACTAACCCTGGCTGCCTCCCTAACCACCCAGTCCCCAACCAACCCTAGCCTGCCCTACACTACCCTGGCCTGGCTGCCAACTGAAGGGAGGTATCAAAACAAGGCTCACGCAAATTCAATCGCAAAGCTGCTCCACCCCACCCCACCCCATCCCACCCCACCCCACCCCACCCCACCCCACCCCACCCCACCCCACCCCACCCCACCCCACCCCACCCCACCCCACCCCACCCCACCCCACCCCACCCCACCCCACCCCACCCCACCCCACCCCACCCCACCCCACCCCACCCCACCCCACCCCACCCCACCCCACCCCACCCCACCCCACCCCACCCAGCTGTGCAGGCTGCTGGCATCACAGGCTGCCATGATGCTCTGCTCTGCTGCCTTGGGTGGTAATGTTGGTGCTGTTGTGGTAGTTGCTGCGGTTGCTGTTCTTGTAGTTGCTGCTGCTAGTGTGCTGTTGCCGCTGCTGCACTCACCCTCACTGCCAGTAAGCCCGCCACCCCCATGGGTCTCGCTGCTGCTGTCGTCTCCCCTCACACCCTCACTGCCACCAGGACTGCCACTACCGCCCTGTCCATCAACTTGCATGCCATCGGCTTGCATGCTGGCAGCTTGCACAGCTTTTGCGCGGAGTTTGCAATTGTGGAGAGTGTCCAAGGATGAGGAGGGTGGGGTTGAGGGAGTGAGAGGAGGAGCCCTGCCAGCTGTTGCACTGCCTGCTGCTGACCTGCCAGCTGCTCTGCTGCTTGCAGCCCTGCAGCCTGTCGCTCTGCTGCCCAGAGGTTGTGCAGCACTGGCATTAGGGCGGAGGCAGTGGGTGGGGCAGAGCGTTGCTGTGAGCTGCAGCCTGCAGGGTGTGCTGTCTGGTTTGAGAGGGCTGTTGCAGCTGGTCATGGCTGCGTTGTTATGACTGCTGCTTCGCTGCACTGGCTGTCGAAGGCAGCATTGAGACCATTGAAACTGCTGCTGCTGCCCCTGTTGCAGTTGCTGCGGTGATGGGACCTCCCTGCCATACACCCTAGGACCTGAAACAGTAGAGATGCTCTGTGACCTGCTCAGCGCCGCGCTCCCACACTTGTTGAGGTGAGCACTGCAGCAGAATGCTACACGCGAGCCTCGCATGACCTTGTGACCTAGACGTGCTGTCATGAAGTAGCGAGACGTGCGTCGCCAGCTGCAAGCATCACACTTGCGCGGTTCAAGCATCACACTTGCGCGGTTCTTAAACGACTTATATTTGCATCTGTCTCCCATTGTCCGTACCGTTGCTCAGGTTCCCCGTCATACCACTTTGGTTGTTTCGGGCATAGGGCTTTGATAGCCACACAGTTGGCAGGCACACATCAGTAGGTACGCCCATATAATTATAGTTGGCTCGGATTCCTATAAAAAGCTATATTCTAGGCTAAAGGACTATAATTATAGCTTGGCTCAGTAGCTTGGCAGCCTAGTGAGAGAGGTTACGGGTTCGACCCCACGCAAGAGCGTACTTTTCACGTCAAGTCAGCCCAAACAAGCCGTGAGCAGCCCATCGACCCGAATGTTCATAGCAAGCTCATACACAAGACAAGTGAGTTGATGAAATGTTTACGGTGCGACGTTGAGGGGCGGTGATGAACAGCAAATGTGATAGTCCATGTGAGCTAGGCTTATGCGAAGATGTTGATACGGGTGTGGGTTGGGGTGGGCTAGGGGAAGGGGGGGGAGGTTATGTCTGAAAGTGGTCTTGCCGACCCCGGGCAGGGTCCTACCGACCCTGTGGAGGGTCGTCATGGAGGGCCATTTTACATTCTCTCCAGAATGTTGATTCTGATCTGCTACGTTGCACCACTAACTAAATAACCATGTCATGTCTTACAATCATTTCTTTGTGCTTACCGTACTCTCCCTTTTGATTCCCTATCCCAAATCGTTTTTTGTCCTTCAGGAAACCGGGAATGATTTAACAATGTATTTTTCTGGTCTTTCGGGAAGTAGTCAAACAATTAGTTGACCTTGACGAAAGTGCCAGCAATTGACCAGTTTGGGTCACCCCGGCCATTGGACCCGCCAATCCGTGCCAGGCCTGCGCATCGCACCACGCGCTAGTGAGGGGTAGCTGAGGCTATCGCGGTAAGTCATGCGCGCTAAAACTCGCGTTTTGGACTGAAGCCTTGTCCCAGATCACCGCCCGCCACCAGGTCGAAAACTGAGATAGCGCAAACAAGCAGCGACCCACCTACAAGAGCAGGGTAGCGAGGCGCTCCGTGGCATCCGTAGCAAAGTTCGCACTAAAGAGGCAGCCTCGCAGTACTGCGGAGTAGGCCATCGGAGTGCGCCATTCTACCGAGCCATGTCATTACACCACGAGACTCAGTCACGCCACGCTTCGATGAAGTCGGTGCAAGTTGGGTGCATGGCACTGTTAACGTTTTCGGCTCTAATGGCTCACTTCCTCTATTGGCTCAGTTTCTCTGTTGGCACTGTTTGTCGAAGGTGCTTGGCCTTACATGTCATCTGCCTCGTCATCCCCCACTTCAGCCAACTGATCCTCCTCCATCTCCTGCTCCCACCTCAGATGTTCCAAGATGTCAGCCCTAAGCAATGGCTTCTTCTGCGTCAACCTCTTGCCCTTCCACCCCAAGCACCCCCGGGCATACTCCTTCAGCAGATGCATTGTCAAGGTCATGTAAGAGCTTGCAATGTGTGGTGGCCGTGCATGCAGAAGCTTCAAGCACTGAACGTCTTCCTCCTTGTCACTTGCCAGTGTCACACGTCCAAACATGGGGATGCTGCTTAGGGTAGATGCTCCATGACACATGCACTGTTGTGGCTTGCTGCCCATGTGCCTCACACACGCACATGCAGTCTCAGACCACATGGGCGCAACCCCATCTGCAGGGAAGAACATTGCATGCATGGCCCGCGACCCAGAGATGGTGCGCAGCAGCCTGTGCGCATCAGGGTCAGGCTCAGCGCACTGCTCAACCTCCTCATCCTTCAGCGGGGGGGCTGCCGTGCCTGGGGCTGGGCCAGTTAACTCAAGTGCAAGGCCGGCTTTATGTTGTGCCAGGACTGTCAGCACGAGCTTGATGTTGCAGCAAGTTTTGCACACACACACCTGCCGCTGAGCAGCTGAGAGACGCGCAATCCAGGGCGGCATCAGGGCCATGAAGGTGTGGAGAGAGACGGCGGGCTGCCCCGCAGCTGCCTGCTCTTGCTTGTACATGCGATGCAGATCGGGGACCGAGCAGTCCGTAAAACGCTTAGTGTCGGTCACAGTGTTGGTAGGCTCCTCCTTCCTGCGCACATGGTAACACAACAACACAACAATTGGCCACCCTTGCCACAACAACACAACAATTGGCTCACCCATGGCATCACAGAAGTCATACATGTCCTCCATTCACTCATGTCCCCCAACACTTGTGTCCCCCAACACTGCGCCTGTCACCTAGTCTCACCCGTCCTTCCGGCTAGGGGATGGCTTGCTGTGGTTGTGCAGGAATGTGCGCACTGCGTCAAAGCCTGTCTGGCTGATCCCAGATCACTCCGCCCGCCATTCCCGCGGACTGTGAACATGGTCGCTCGCTGCAACCTGGGGCTCAACGGGGTGCGACCGTACGTGGGTCGCAGGTCGAAGCGCAAGATTCCCTGGGTTGGGTCGGGACCCCTCATGGCCCGGGCCCTTCCTGACACCTGGCGCGAGACCTGCCTGACCCTGCCTCCAAGCATGCAGAGCATCTCACTGAGGTGTCAGCAGCACCGTGCGTGGACTTTGTTTTGCTACCGTGCACTCTGCTGAAGCCTAGACCCCATCATTTCGGGGCTTCGTTCAAGTCCTTGAACTTTTCGGTCAGTGGTCCTATCCGCGTACTTCCACCATTGTCTGATAGCTAAGCGAGTCTATATTCCGGGATGTAGCCCAGGAAAGCTCTATCATCTTGTGTGGTACAATCTATGACAAAATGTGGCCGAGGGTGAATGTGGCATGGAGCGATCTCATCACAGGGGCCGATTGGCGGCGTTCTGGGTTCATCCCCGACGGGGTGGACCCTGTGCTACTGTTGGGCGCTCTCATCGCTGGGTTTTTCGCACTGTGCGCGAATTTCAAGCAGAAAATTGCGATGGGCCATCCTGGACCCCGACGCCGCGCCCTCCTGGAACGCCATAAAGCGATACGTGCCAAGCTGGTAAGTAGTGGCAATGGCAGTGGCGGACACCCCCATTGTGGCGGAATCCACCATTGTGGCGGGAACCCATACCTTAACATCCTCCTCCTCCACCCTTCACCCTGCAGAGCCCTACCGAGCTGCCAGCCCTTGAAACAGCCCTTGCAACACCACAACAGTCAAGCAGGGGTGCCAGCACATGGGGCCATAAGCGCCCACGCACCTGCCTTGGCCGGGGCGCCCAGCAGCAGCTGAGCATGGACCAGCAGGAGCTGCAGGGTGCCCAGCACCAGCTGGCTCAGGACCAGCAGCAGCTGCAGGGTGCCCAGCACCAGCTGAGCCTGAATCAGCAGGAGCTGCAGGGTGCCCAGCACCAGCTGGCTGTGGACCAGCACCTGCTGCAGGGTGCCCAGCACCAGCTGGCTGTGGACCAGCAGCAGCTGCAGGGTGCCCAGCACCAGCTGGCTCTTGACCTGCAGCAGCTGCAGGGTGCCCAGCACCAGCTGGCTCTTGACCTGCAGCAGCTGCAGGGTGTCAAGCGGCAGCTGACCCTGGATCAGGAGCAGCTGCAGGGTGCCCAGCACCAGCTGACTGTGGACCAGCAGCAGCTGCAGGGTTTTAAGCGGCAGCTGACCCTGGATCAGGAGCAGCTGCAGGGTGCCCAGCACCAGCTAGCTCTGGACCTTGAGCAGCTGCGGGGTGCCCAGAAGCAGCTGGCTCAGGACCTTGAGCAGCTGCAGGACGGCATGACGGGGCTGGAGCGCAGCGAGCTACTGTTGCGTCAGCAACAACAGCACATGGACGCATGGATAAGGTGTGAGCTATACCTCTTTACAGCCTACCAACACTGACCCATTAGTTACTGACCCATTAGCCGTGACCCATTAGCTACTGACCCATGTGTTACTGACCCATGTGCTACTCACCTGCTGTGACCCATGTGCTACTGACCCATGTGCTACTGACCTGCCGTGACCCATGTGCTACTGACCTGCTATTGACCTGCTGTGACCCATGTGCAGGGCACCCACCATCGAGCTGCCGAGCCATGCAGCCATGCAGTCATGCAGCCATGCAGCCATGCAGCCATGCAGCCATGCAACCATGCAGCCATTCAGCCATGCACCCATGCAGCCATGCAGCCATGCAGCCATACAACCTGAGATGCGGCGCATCTGTGTCATGCGAAACTGTGTCCGCAGCGCAGCAGCTCAAGCTGCCTATTCTGCGGCCCTCCCACCCGTGAGGCTGCACAACAGCTTCAGCATTCTGTCATCTCCTTGTGCAGGAGATGCCAACAGCCCTCATGCCCCTGTCACCCCAACACTTGTAGCACAGCGGGCAGCCCGTCAAAAGGAGAGGAGAAGGCATGCCATCCTCCGAAAGCTGCACCGCGCGCAAGAGCGCAGGCTACAGCGACAGCAGCAACAAGCAGACCCAGGTGGCAACAGCCAGGAGGGGCGGGGGCACGAGGAGCAGGAGGAGCAGGAGGAGCAGGAGGAGCAGCAACAGCCTTCAGTCCCTCACCGTCACCTGCGGGTTGCTGCTACAGTAATTGCCAAGCAGATTAATGCCTTCCGCAGAAATGCTCGTGCCACTCAGCAGCTGGTACAGTTGCTAAGGAACCAGCCTAGCATACAGGCGGCACTCAGCCATGTGGCGATGTCAGCCAAGCACCAGGTCGGTGTCATGGTGCTAGACAGGATCAACGCTTTGCAGGCAGGGACATGTGGCCTGGTTGGGGGCCAGACCCTGGACGACATGCAGGCCAAGGCAGTGCTAGCCTGCATCGTCCCTCCTGAGCTACGGGAGCACAGGTTGCTCAGAGCATTCAGCAGGTTGACGGGGTGTGACAAGGACTGGGTGAGGGATGTAGCAGCTCGCAATGCTGCCCCAACCCCCCTCCACATCAGCGGCCGAGCCGTCCATTTTGCTGGCGTCAAGCGGAGAGACCGTCGTGGCAACCAAGGCATCAGCCAGACAGGCTTTGACGCAGTGCGCACATTCCTGCACAACCACAGCAAGCCATCCCCTAGCCGGAAGGACGGGTGAGACTAGGTGACAGGCGCAGTGTTGGGGGACACAAGTGTTGGGGGACATGAGTGAATGGAGGACATGTATGACTTCTGTGATGCCATGGGTGAGCCAATTGTTGTGTTGTTGTGGCAAGGGTGGCCAATTGTTGTGTTGTTGTGTTACCATGTGCGCAGGAAGGAGGAGCCTACCAACACTGTGACCGACACTAAGCGTTTTACGGACTGCTCGGTCCCCGATCTGCATCGCATGTACAAGCAAGAGCAGGCAGCTGCGGGGCAGCCCGCCGTCTCTCTCCACACCTTCATGGCCCTGATGCCGCCCTGGATTGCGCGTCTCTCAGCTGCTCAGCGGCAGGTGTGTGTGTGCAAAACTTGCTGCAACATCAAGCTCGTGCTGACAGTCCTGGCACAACATAAAGCCGGCCTTGCACTTGAGTTAACTGGCCCAGCCCCAGGCACGGCAGCCCCCCCGCTGAAGGATGAGGAGGTTGAGCAGTGCGCTGAGCCTGACCCTGATGCGCACAGGCTGCTGCGCACCATCTCTGGGTCGCGGGTCATGCATGCAATGTTCTTCCCTGCAGATGGGGTTGCGCCCATGTGGTCTGAGACTGCATGTGCGTGTGTGAGGCACATGGGCAGCAAGCCACAACAGTGCATGTGTCATGGAGCATCTACCCTAAGCAGCATCCCCATGTTTGGACGTGTGACACTGGCAAGTGACAAGGAGGAAGACGTTCAGTGCTTGAAGCTTCTGCATGCACGGCCACCACACATTGCAAGCTCTTACATGACCTTGACAATGCATCTGCTGAAGGAGTATGCCCGGGGGTGCTTGGGGTGGAAGGGCAAGAGGTTGACGCAGAAGAAGCCATTGCTTAGGGCTGACATCTTGGAACATCTGAGGTGGGAGCAGGAGATGGAGGAGGAGGTCACCCCCGCCATTGGCCCCGCAATTCACTTTTAGACACCGTCTTTGATCCGCTGCATGTAATTCTTTCACCGTTGGGCTCTACATCTCTCAACGGTGCCGCTAGCAGGTTAGGCCCTCTTTTGTCCATTGTACTGCATTGTCTCGACGACTTAATTAGCTTGGCAATGTCATTCTCCATCTGTATATATGCGTGTCGCAACAGGAGAGGTTGATTGGTGGCCGGAGGCATTTCCGTGCCGAGCAGCCTTTGCTGCCGTTGGACTGGGCGACTCGCGAATACATCTCAGGCAAGCACGGGGCGCTGTGTCTTAATGCGTGTAGCATACGATGCTAACACATGCTGCCAATTCTGCCGACCTCCACAGGTGCTTGGCTGTTTTGAGGATCAACACCAAACCCACACCAGCCCAAGGGTCTCCCAAGCAGCAGTGCACCAAGGCAATCAGCCCTTGAAAACAGTGAGCTGGAGGTGAGTAAGATAGAATTGTATGTCACCTTGTCTAGGTCAGTTTGATGTGCACGCGCACACTTGCGCAACGCATGACATGCATGATCAGCTGAGGGTAGCACACAACTGTCATGAGCCTTAGTTTCAAACTTTTTCTACTTATTTCCAACCATGTTTTGTGGTGTGTGCCCCAAGACCTTGTCTTTGTGATTGTGTGTGCAGGATGCCAGTAAACCACCCCCATCTCCATCACTGAGCAAGGCAGCAACGGCGTAGAGCAGCAACCAACAAGGAGGTAGCATTCTGAGTCTTCTGCCCACCTACTTCCCCCCCTTCCCTCCCCCCCACCCCACGACACACGCCGGAGCTTGGAGCGGGCAGCCTGGAGCGCGCAGCCTGGAGCTGGACGTTGTTGTTGTGTTGTGTCGTGTTGTGTTGTGTTGTGTCACCTTGTTGTTAGGGTACCCTCCCCCTCCCCCCTTAAGTCTAGCCCAGCCCACCCCAGCCCACCCCAGCCCAGCCTAGCCTAGCCCAGCCCACCCCAGCCAAGCCTAGCCCAGCCCACCCCAGCCAAGGCATGGGCAGCAAGGCACCCCAACCAAGGCACCCCAGCCAAGGCATGGGCAGCAAGGCAAAGTGCTTTGCAGTGCTTTGCAGTCCTGTAGTGAGTGTTAGCTATAGCAAGGAGGTGCAGCCAGTCCTTGCTTGTTGTGCACATAACATAGGTGGTGTGAGGCATGAGTCATTGTGTTGTGGTGGTGGTGGTGTGTTGTTAAGGTGTTGTTGTGTTGTGTGGTGTTGCCACCTTCTTGCATCAATGCATGTGCTTGGCATCAGCGATACATGTCTTCTGTAGTGGTATTGCAAGGCGTTTGAGCATCGAGACATGTATTGTTGTAATAAGTTTGCGCGACATGTGCCTGCTGAAGTTGAGGGAGAAGGTTGAGGCACCACGGCACATGTAACACTGAAGGCCAGAGCCATCTGGAGCCATCCCGACAACATAGTGTCAAGTGATGATGTAGCGCTGTCATGATGCAGCTTGTATCTGCATAGAGTCATGCCGCGACGTAAATGAGGTAAGGGGTGCCAGCTGGCTGACTTGTGCGCATATTCACGAATTATATGCTCCATGCACTGACATGCAAGCAGGCGTACTGCACTTGTGCCGTTGGCTTACGACGTGCGTAGAAGGATTGCCAGCATCGCCTTATGGCGTGCGTGAGTCTTTTAGGAGCGGAAGGCACAGGTCAGGTTTGGGCGGGCGCCGATCTGAGCTAGTGTTTTGCGGCTGCTGGGTGCCGCATAAGCCTGTTACACCCGACTGCGTCAAAACTGTGTCACGAGCTACACGGAGATTCGCGCCCCAGACCGTCTCACATTTGCGGGGCCAATGGCGGGGGTGACCAGGATCAGTTGGCTGAAGTGGGGGATGACGAGGCAGATGACATGTAAGGCCAAGCACCTTCGACAAACAGTGCCAACAGAGAAACTGAGCCAATAGAGGAAGTGAGCCATTAGAGCCGAAAACGTTAACAGTGCCATGCACCCAACTTGCACCGACTTCATCGAAGCGTGGCGTGACTGAGTCTCGTGGTGTAATGACATGGCTCGGTAGAATGGCGCACTCCGATGGCCTACTCCGCAGTACTGCGAGGCTGCCTCTTTAGTGCGAACTTTGCTACGGATGCCACGGAGCGCCTCGCTACCCTGCTCTTGTAGGTGGGTCGCTGCTTGTTTGCGCTATCTCAGTTTTCGACCTGGTGGCGGGCGGTGATCTGGGACAAGGCTTCAGTCCAAAACGCGAGTTTTAGCGCGCGTGACTTACCGCGATAGCCTCAGCTACCCCTCACTAGCGCGTGGTGCGATGCGCAGGCCTGGCACGGATTGGCGGGTCCAATGGCCGGGGTGACCTTTGTAATCTGCACCGCGAGCTCCTTATGCACGATGAACAACGCTTCCAAGTGTCTCTCGATCGTCAAGCGGCAATGATTGAGAAGCGACTACCTGGGACCACCAACTTTGGGCCTTCTCCACGCCTCAATCTTGCCGCATCGCCCAACACACCTCCTCCTCTCGCACGCACCGGCAAGGCGTATGAGAACTGGTGGCAACCTGTTGGGATTCAGCCCACCCTGGGCTGGGCCAGGGGGAGGAAGCTGGGGCAAAGGCTAGTGCGGCGGGCCAGGCCGGGGTGGCAACCAGGGTGGCTGCTATGCCCCGGGCATGGTCGAGGGAGGTGGGCCAGGCTGGGGCAAAGGCTGGGGTCACAGGACAGGCCGGGGTGGCAACCAGGCTGGCAACCATGTCAGAGGGGAGGCGGCTGGTCATACACGGGCAACCGGCCAAGGGGGGGTGCTTGCTTTGTCCAAGGCAGCAGAATGGGTGGCTGCAGGAGTACGCAAGTCTGAATGCTCCAAGGCAGATGATGAGATTTGCCGCCACTGCCAGCAGCGGCAGGAGGACCACGACTGTATTAGCGAGGTTCAGTGCCCCATGTGACGTGGTCAGGTGATAAGGCCACTAGAAGAGAGACCACGACAGTTGACCATGTTAATCATATGATTTTGATGCGAGGGTTGGGTTTGAGGGAGACCCTAGACTGCCTGAGACGGTGCATCGGGAGAGATGTTCGTATGCTGCATGGTTTAAGCATGGGGACGGCATTGGCATCAATCACATGGCACCACACCTGCTTAATAGACAGCTATCTACAGAAGTCCGCACGAGCTTGACTAGGTTCAGGCTAGGCAACAGCGGTCTGGGGGTGGAGAAGGCTCGGTTTGAGGGGGTAACTTTCATTGATCGCACATGCACCAGATGCACAGAGGGGGTAGTGGATGACGCCATGCATTTCATCTTTGAGTGCACTGCCACGAGTTCCATCAGGGAGCAGCCGGAGTTTGCCTTGACTTTACAGAACAACAATGAGAACTTGCATGACTTCATGTTGAGCCCATGTGCACCTTTGTTTGTGCACCTTGCTATGAAGTGCGTTTCAGAAAGTCCCGAACCCCTTGAGGGGGAGGGCGGCCTAGCAGCCTAACGGCTGACGGCTTAAGCGGTGTAAGCCATCTAGCATATGATTTTGATGCGAGATTAATGGAGTGGGAGGCTTGACTATTTCTATGCACGAAGACGTTCTCAAAACTAACTTTCGACGTACTTTGGCCATCGGGGAACTTGAAACAATAAAAATTATGGCTCGGGAATAATATTTCAATTATAGTTTTCGAGGCCTCGGGAATCAAAAGGGAGAGTACGGTAGTGGTACACTACACCAAAGCCACACCACTACAGAAGATGTATCGCTGATGCTAAGTACATGCATTGATGTAAGGAGGTGGCTGGGCTGGGCTGGGCTGGGTTGGGTTGGGTTGGGTTGGGTTGGGTTGGGTTGGGCTGGGCTGGGCTGGGCTGGGCTGGGCTGGGCTGGGCTGGGCTGGGCTGGGCTGGGCTGGGCTGGGCTGGGCTGGGCTGGGCTGGGCTGGGCTGGGCTGGGCTGGGCTGGGCTGGGCTGGGCTGGGCTGGGCTGGGCTGGGCTGGGCTGGGCTGGGCTGGGCTGGGCTGGGCTGGGCTGGGCTGGGCTGGGCTGGGCTGGGCTGGGCTGGGCTGGGCTGGGCTGGGCTGGGCTGGGCTGGGCTGGGCTGGGCTGGGCTGGGCTGGGCTGGGCTGGGCTGGGCTGGGCTGGGCTGGGCTGGGCTGGGCTGGGCTGGGCTGGGCTGGGCTGGGCTGGGCTGGGCTGGGCTGGGCTGGGCTGGGCTGGGCTGGGCTGGGCTGGGCTGGGCTGGGCTGGGCTGGGCTGGGCTGGGCTGGGCTGGGCTGGGCTGGGCTGGGCTGGGCTGGGCTGGGCTGGGCTGGGCTGGGCTGGGCTGGGCTGGGCTGGGCTGGGCTGGGCTGGGCTGGGCTGGGCTGGGCTGGGCTGGGCTGGGCTGGGCTGGGCTGGGCTGGGCTGGGCTGGGCTGGGCTGGGCTGGGCTGGGCTGGGCTGGGCTGGGCTGGGCTGGGCTGGGCTGGGCTGGGCTGGGCTGGGCTGGGCTGGGCTGGGCTGGGCTGGGCTGGGCTGGGCTGGGCTGGGCTGGGCTGGGCTGGGCTGGGCTGGGCTGGGCTGGGCTGGGCTGGGCTGGGCTGGGCTGGGCTGGGCTGGGCTGGGCTGGGCTGGGCTGGGCTGGGCTGGGCTGGGCTGGGCTGGGCTGGGCTGGGCTGGGCTGGGCTGGGCTGGGCTGGGCTGGGCTGGGCTGGGCTGGGCTGGGCTGGGCTGGGCTGGGCTGGGCTGGGCTGGGCTGGGCTGGGCTGGGCTGGGCTGGGCTGGGCTGGGCTGGGCTGGGCTGGGCTGGGCTGGGCTGGGCTGGGCTGGGCTGGGCTGGGCTGGGCTGGGCTGGGCTGGGCTGGGCTGGGCTGGGCTAGACTACACTTAAGGGGGGGTGGTATGTCTGACCCCTTTGTGTACCCTAACAACAAGGTGACACAACACAACAACACACAACACAACACAACAACAACGTCCAGCTCCAGGCTGTGCGCTCCAGGCTGCCCGCTCCAAGCTCTAGCGTGTGTCGTGGGATGGGGGGAGGGAAGGGAGAAGGGGCAAGGGACAGGAGTGTGAACATCAAGCCTGCAGCCAGCAAGAGGCATCCTTGTGATTAGGCTGGGCATTGGGGGCCACTCATGTCCAGGGGCCGGCCACTCACAGTTTTGCTCCGTGTCATGCCTTGCTGACTCCTTGCTACCTCCTTGTTGGTTGCTGCTCTACGCCGCTGCTGCCTTGCTTGCAACCACCAAGCCATGCTACACCTGTCATGCTCCAGCTGTCTACAACTGCAAGCAATCATCAGTCAGCTAAGGCTTAGCAAGCAGATGAACAAGATGAACACCCCAGCTGCATGTGCACTCACCGGAAGTCCAAGCTGACGCTCCAAGCGCCTCCTACTGCTCATGCGATGACGACTTACTTCGGATGTTTAGGCTGACTTAGATAATGTACGCGCGCATAGTAAAGCCTTTGACCTGGTTGTACACCTGAGCGACATTGCTTTCCTTCCCTCCAAAGGTTTGCGGGACCATCCGACCCCAGCGCATTGGGGTCATCGGGGCTAGGCGCAGCCATCGCGCTGGTCGGCGGTGGAAGCGGAAGCAAGGTTCGAGGAGCTATAAAAGCTATAATAGCTTTGATAGCCACACAGCTGGCAGACACACAGCCTGTGGCCTCTGCACGGTGGGATCGAAGTTAGGAAGCAACCAAGTGCTTGTACCCCTGCCCGGCTCAGCTGGGTGGCTGCAGGCCTCGCCCTCCCTGCCTCGCCCTCTGACCCCACCTGGCATGGGGCCCAGCCTGCCTGCCTACGTGCAGCGGTAAGGTCAGGCGTTCCCAACATGGGGTTGGTAATCTTCATGCAACTGCAACCCATATACTCCATCATTTGACGTAACGTTTGTTGCGTCTGCTGCAATGTGATAACGCGCGTTCAATGTAAGACCGGATTTGCCATCGGAGTCATTCGATGCGGGCAGCCACATGTGACCCCGGATGTGTCCCAATCACAGACCGTGGTTAGCTACACTGGTAAGCTACGTCCTTGGCTACCCGTTAGCGATGCACGACATGTCGGTGGCGCACACCACTGAAGTCCGGCAAACATGGCTGCGCGAGGTTCCTGATGGTGCAGGCCGCTTGGCGAGGATGTGAAGGAACCCGAGTTTGTGTGTGGCAGCGCTGTATCGCTGTAATGGTGGGCGGCACAGTATGGACTAGTCACCCCCTCCAGCTATGATCCGCTTTATGTTTTGCACCATTGAACAAACAGCCTGCCCTCACACATACCATTTGTAGCATACTCATTAACGCGTCCATGGCACTATGCAACTCAATCATTGGGTTTGTATGTGACAAGTTATACCGCTTACAAGGTACACATGCTGATGGCTACAGGTGCACGAGGAGCCGACTGAGCTTGGCTTACCACTCCGCCACGTGGCCACCACCAACACATCCTAACCCACCACCTCCCAACCTCGTCTACCCCGCCCAGCTCCCAGTAGCCCTTCCTGCCCAGCTCCCAGCCTGCCATCAGCCTCCTGCCCCCTAACTCTCCTTCTCCTCGCCTCCTACCTCTCCCCTACCTCTCCTTCACCTCTATCTCCCCCCTACCTCTCCTTCACCCATCTCCGTATCCATCACCCCCTATCACCCTGACCACCGAGCCAAGCCCGTACCCCCGCTCTGCCACCTCTCGATCCCAAACCATGAAGAAGAAGAATTTAAGCAAGGCCAAGAGTTCTCATCTCTATGCACTAAACAAGTCGCACTAAACAAGTAACAACATCAAGGCTGCAGCTTGTACGGCACAAGCGACAAACCGTGACCTACAGGCTGAGGTGCAGCGGCTGCGGGATGTGGAGCAGTCCCTCATGGGCACCGTGAATGGGTTGCAGGGCGACTTAGACGACCTGCAGGCAACACACCAAGGCCTGCAGGGTGAGCATACGGCTTTGCAGCAGGTGGCATCCAGAGCGGCAGCTACCAATCACTCCTTAAGGGCTGCTCGGTGCCGCCTCCAGGGTCAGGTGCATATGTACCGGAACAAACACCGCCCCCACCACTTCCCACTCACCTTCAAGCAGAGGCAGCAGCTGCTGGATTTGGAGCAGCACCCCGTCTCCGTGGAGGTGTTGAGGCGGTGTGCAGAGGCTGGCTATAGAAGGCTGGATAGCCATGACCGGCCCATGGGCAGCATGGCAGAGCAGCTCAGCCCAGCCGGCCTCGCACCCTCACCCTCACCAACAGACATCTTCATTCAAACTCAAGAGGGCCCTGTGGGGAGGCCAGCAGCCAGGACTGCACCCTACAATGCTCACCACTGCTTGAGCACCGTCAGGTTGCATCTAGAGACCGGTGTCAGCCGCCGTGCCCTCTCCAAGTGCCGGCAATTCTTCGTCTCTGAGCAGTGCGTCCTCCCCAACCCACACCGGCCAGGCAAGGCATCTACAGTTGGGCGTGAATTCCACATCGTGTCCACCTACATGCGGCGCAAGACCCTTGGTAAGATGCAAAGGGGAAGGGGAAGGAAGGCGTGGGTGGGAAGGGGCTGGGAGAGAGTGGAAGGGGGTGGAAGGGAGTGGTAGGGGGTGGGGGTGGGAAGGGGGGGCTACGGAGGGGGCTGAGGTGGGGCTGAGGGAGTGGTAGGGGGTGGGAGGGGGGGGCTGAGGGGGGGCTGAGGCTGGGAATAACCGCATGTTTTTGCTGTGCTACCTGCTTTCAGACCAACTATTGCGCGCAAAGGCAATACACCTGCAATTTGATGGGTGCACATGCAATCGCCAAGGCAAGGTGCTCGTATTGCGAGTGACAGCAGCAGTCACCCCGCAGCACCTGACAGAGGGTTGGGAGCAGAGGCCCGGTGGTGCAGTTGGGGTTGGGGCTGGGGTTGGGGCTGGGGCTGGGGCTGGGGTTGGGGCTGAGGCTGCAGCTGGGGCAGGCCGACTCACCACTCAAGTCACCGATGTTTTGGCTATCATCCCCTTGCCTATTGGCACGGCAGAAGCTCATGTCCAGGTCATAATGCAGGAGCTGCTCCTCCACGGCCTCGACACTGCCTGCATCGCCAGCATCACAGCAGACAGTGCAGCTGTGAACATGGGTGAATATGGTGGTGTTGTCACCCGCATGAGCAAGCTCCTGCAGAGCAAGGGGCAGGCTGGTTGCATTCGGGCGCAACCCTGCTATAGCCACGGCATACACAACACCCTGCTGGCTGGGCTAGCTGCATTGGGTGGTGACATCCGCCCAGCCATTGAATCCATTGCCAGCTTGCTGGCCCAGTATTGGGTGCCGCTCGGCATGGGAGCATGGGGCGCCAAGCCCCAAGTGCCGTGTGACACCCGCTGGGCCAGCTACATCAGCTCAACGGTGTCCATG
This sequence comes from Haematococcus lacustris, assembly GCA_030144725.1. Lineage (NCBI taxonomy): Eukaryota > Viridiplantae > Chlorophyta > Chlorophyceae > Chlamydomonadales > Haematococcaceae > Haematococcus > Haematococcus lacustris. Next base: position 3,861,165 of record JASKMD010000003.1, read on the forward strand.
CTGCGCGTCTGGGCGCATGCGAGAGATGCCGTGTCACAGCTGCTTGAGCGGCAGAAGGGTCGGTCTCCACCATGGGCTGTCACCCTTAGCCAGCTGCTCCAGGACAACAGCCTGCTGCTCAGGCTCAGCGTGGTGACAGTTGTTGGGGAGAGCTTCTTGGTGCCTGAGCTCATGTGGGCCAGCAAGGATGACGGCCTGCACGCTTTCGAGCTCTACCGCCACACCCAGGATGTGCTAGCTCGTCTTGAGACTTGGGACACATTGCCCCTTCTGGCATGTCTGCATGGTGCCAGCAGATCAGCGCGAGCAGCAGAAGCAGCAGCTTGCGACCTATTTGCAGATGCACTGTGGTGCTATGTGGACCTGAGCTGGCTGTGGTGCTATGTGGACCTGAGCTGGCTGTGCCTGCTGGTGCACCCCCTCAGCGGCAGCAACAGCTAGCAGCGGCAAGCACATCACGTAAGCGTGAGGCACCTGCAGCTAACAAGTCGAGGGCAGCAAAGCAAGGTGAGACAACACCACGTACTGCACCTAGCACCTTCTTTAAGCGTGGTAGAGCAGCCGGTAATGCACTAGCGCCAGCAGCAGCTCCAAAAGCTAATAATGATATCCAGTCGTCACGACTGCCGTCGTCGCGTCCACATGCCAAAAGCAAAACATGTTCCGACTGCTGCTGCGCGTTGCAGGTGCCACTCACAGCAGTGTGGCGAAGCGTGCTAGAGCGGCGCGCCTCGCATGGGGCGAAATCGCATGAATTTAAATGTCGGTCTTTGGGCAGGCACTGAGCACAGCTGAGAGCGAAATAGTTTTTGCTGCGTCTGCCATCTCGTAGCTATGAGTCTCCTCTGTTCAACGCACTGTAAACATATACTTTTGACTGAGTGGCTGCGGAGATACAGGCTTCGTATCACAGGGGGGTGGTTTTCAGGTAGTTGGGAACGCCTGATGTAAGGGCTGCGAATGAATACGACCCCTGGGGTGATGCACAACCAGGCATCTATAGCTTGCAAGCTGCCCAGGGCACTGAAGGCAGGAGGAGGAAACGGACTTAAAATGACCTGCTGTCTGACAGCGTCCACCCTTAACTAACACAGTGCTGCATGGGGCCATGCGCCAAGATGTCCAAGGCAAGCGTGCCTCCTCGGAGCGCCTGCTGCCCCATTGCCCCACTGCTCGCGGCTGCCTAGTATCTCCCTCGCACTGCACTGTTCGGACGGCAACGGTCGCCTCGGGAGCGACATGTCAGTTGTCAGACCTGACAGCAGGATTGCGACCTGACAGCTTGGATAGCTTGAGCGCTGGCACCATGGCTGCGCACATTAAGAGCAGCGACGCAAGCAGTGAGACATGTCCGACGCTGAGCCAGGTCAGCCAAGCTGCTGCGAGCAGCTCCGCATAAAAATATAGCAGCACACTCCTGACAGGGCGGGGCTCCCCTTGTCTGCACGTGCAGCCTGCTCTCAACGCTCCAGCGCCCGCCTCCCTGCAGGCACCGTTGCGAGGCAGCGAGGCGCAACGAGCTGTATGCGAAGGCCCTGATAGCCTGCTGGGTGATACGGCGCTGCACACCGAGCTTTACCTGGAACCTTTGGTGGAGATCTGGTGCGAGGGCGATGTCGACGAGGCGACAGACCAGCAGCGCGTGCCCAAGGCAAGCAGCAGCGGTGGCGCAGGCAAGAGGGCTGCTCGACGCGCTGGCCAGGCAGTGCGGCAGCTTCTCGGCTCGGGGGCCGACCTGGCTCGCGGGCTGCAGTGGGGCGCTTCGCCGCTCCCTTTCATGACGCCCAGCCTAGGACTGATTTTGTGAGTGCCAGCAGCGAAAAGAGCCTGGCCGGGACACCCTTCTTTTGGCCACAGGATCTGCCAGTCATTCAACAGGATCTGCCAGTCATGCCAACATTAAATAGTCACCACAACTTGAGTAGCCCTGCCGCATCATCACAGTGCACAGGACCTATGCTGAAGCACCAGTGGCACGTACAATGCTGGTGATGAGCACGGCAGCTTCTGGCAAAGTTTGAACCCTACCTTGACCTTGTTGAGCTGGGGCAGTGATGCTTTGTATGCCTGACCTATCCCCTGAAGGGAGGGTGCAGGCTGAGCCAGCATCGGCTATCATTGCATGCCATGTGCCAAGGTGCTGAAGGGCAGGTGGTGCTGGTGCTGAAAGGCAGGTGGTGGGCAGTGGCGTGGCCAGGAGCACACAGTACAGGGGCCACTGCTGGCAGTGCTGCAGGCTGGTGAGGGCTAGCGGCCTTGCCTTCTGTGACTGCTGCAGGGAGGGCTGCTGCAGGGAGGACCAAAGGATGCATGGCTGGCAGTACAGGGTTAGTGTGTGGGGGGAAGGGAGCATGTGGCACTCGTGCAAGCATGCATGCTGGGTGGTGGCTGAGCAAGCAGGGAGTAACACACGACCAGAGCTCATTGGTGTCTGTTCCGTTGCTGGTGGTGGCTGTGGTGGTAGATGGTAGAGCCCCAAACATTTTGTGGTGCCATGTTGTGGACCAGCCACGTCCCCATCGCAAGCATACAGGCCTTGGATACATCCAGGTTCATGAATGATGTTTTGCTTAAGGTATTGAGGAGCAGCGTAGGATGTTGGTGGTAGCGCAGTGGTGGGCGCAAAAGACAGCCGAGTGGTACCAGCCGTGTAGCCAAGAGAGGATGATGATGATGGCTTGTGATGATGATGATAATGATAATGGCGTGTCATGATGATGATGATGGCTTATGATGACGATAATGGGTTATTGTGTGCGTCACTTCAAATCCAGTCACTTGGGTACATGTGGTACATCAAGACTGCCCAATGGCCCCTGTAACGTCCAAGCCAAGGAGAGAGTAGGAGGCGACCAAGCACGTGCATATGACAGTGGGGAAGGTATGCATTGAGCTTGCTGACAATGCTCCTTGACAACACAGCATTCGTCTCCTGGCCAACATCAGCAAAACATGCAGTGCATCTTATGCAGATGGCTTCTGCAACAATGCACCTCAGGAAGGCAGCAGCAGCAATGCATGTGGGCTGTATAGCAGCATCCGTAGCTTCGTGCATTTGGAGCGTGAGGCCCCCACCGACACAGTCGACAGTGTGTCATTATGTTCAATGCGGGTTCCCTACCGGATTGCTCCTGGTCTTGCGGGAAGCATATGCTTAGGTGCTGGGACGCTTAGGTTCCTGCCTTCCCGGTCCGTCACGACTAGATACACAAGCTTTACAAGGAAGCAAAATGAACAGTCTGGAGGTGTCACGAGCGTTGGGGCTATATCCCTTCGCAAGCGCTTTCATAACAGGCGTGACGTTCAAACATAGCAGCGGCATAGGACAGGAATTGTCCTGTCCATTGCACGTCCTTCCCGCAACCTTTAGATTTTCTGCTGAGGACGACAGCAGAATGACTTGTGCCGTAGAAATGCCGCAGTCCAGGATGCCGCAGCATCCCCGTCAAAGCGCCAGAACACTGGGCTCGCTTTTGTTCGCTATCGATGTGAGTTAATCAGGAGCACGCGGGGCCAGCCACTGACTTTGGTGTACAGTCGCCCGATGCCCCGCCCAATTTATTCACTACCTTAGGTGGCCGAGGTGGATGTGCAGCAGCCTTGTGTAGCAGCAAGACTAGACGACAGCGTGCGCGCGGAGATACAGCGCCTCACGCGCCCCCACCCTGGCTTTCCCGCTCAAGTGAGTTAGGCAGGCACTGTGGACATTGCCTGCTGCTGGTGCTGAAGCCTCCATCGCGCGCGGCAGTCGAGGAATCGGGAATCCACGACTTGATCAATTTGATTACAGCTGGCCGCCGACGTGCAAGCGCTGAAGCGACGGATGCTGCGCGACGATGAAAAGGTCGACACGGTCTTGCTGGCCGCGAAGCTTTCGGCGATCGGGTGGGGCACGGCACCCTTCCTGCTGCCGTGCATCTTCTTGCACACGTGGCACCTGACCCGCAACGCAAGCCGCAGTTCTGTCAGCAGCAGCAGCAGCTTGTCAGAGACAGCAGCTTCTGACTAGCTGACAGGTCAACTACTGGCATGAGACACAAACGTACACTTGCCTGTATTGTCACAGGTACACAGCAATGGTGCGTTGCGCCTTGGGGGGCAGCGGCATAGGGCCTGGCTCCAGTGGAGGTCCTGGTTCTACACCTGGCTCCTGCTTTCGAAACCTCAAGCATGAGTTCCTCTACGTCAAGTGTGACAACGAGTGAGCCAGGCCCAGGCCCAGCCTCAGCTTACCACACAGTGCTTGCGCATAGTAGCAGCATGGCCTAGGTTGCCAAAATGCCTGGATGTCTGTTTGCCCGGTTGCCAGGAGCGACGCACATGCGGGGGCGGAGCTGGTGGTGGACGTGACGTTCCGCGAGCAGTTCTCTATCCCACAGCCCACCCCAGCCTTCCAGGCTCTGCTGGAGCTGACACCAGAGGCCTGGGTGGGCAGCGCCAGCCGCCTGGTCATGGTGGTGCAGCTGCTGTGCCAGGAGGTAGGGCGGACGACAGGGGAGCTTGCTGGCAGGCAGGCAGGCAGCTTGGTCAGAAACAGCTGCTTCAGAGACAGCCTCCCCCCTCCCCCTCCCCCTCCCCCTCCCCCCTGCCCAGTCCAGGTGGCGCAACAAGGATGAGCTGTTTCTGGGGGGGCAAGCTTGCTTTGAGGCCGCCCTCCCCCTCCCCCTAGCCTGCCGCCACCAAGCCACCCCAGCCGCAGCATGTCTGCTCTGCAGATGGCCTCCTCCTTCATCGCCCAGGGCCTGACTCTGCCCCCTTGGAGGCGGACACAGAGCATGCTGTCCAAGTGGGTGGCCAGGTCCAGGGGCTTCAGGGTGCGTGTGCAGCTACCCCTAGCCGGCAGGGGGTAGGCAGCAGGGCGGCAGGGCACCAGGGGGCGGTGCTCAGCCTGGTGGTCACGCCCAGCAGGGCGGCAGGGGGTAGGCAGAGCACCAGGGGAAGGGGGACGGCCCAGCATAACGTCCCTCTAGATCACAAGACGAAATGTCTTGTTTGGTACTAGCATTGTAATCATTGTTGTTCAGCATCAGTGGGCAGGGGGTAGGCAAAGTCAGGGGCAGGAGGTTGCGGAGACCCGCCCAGCCTGCCCCTCCCCCTCGACCTGCCTCGTCCCCCTCCCCCTCCTGCCTTCATTCCTTTGCTGCGACCTTGTGCTGCGACCAGGTGGCTGCCCACCAAGTCCCGGGACATCCTGTTTGATGCGGGCGGGTCAGCCACCCCCATGGGCATCAGCCCTAGCGGCACCGTATGGGGTGTGCCCGGCATCAGCCCCATCCTGGGCAACAGCCCTGAGGCCCAGCACCAGCTGCGCCTGGACTGCCCCCCCTGGGCCCACCCCCCTCACGCCCCCCCCCACCACCTCCCTCCACCTCCCACTGCACTTCACCCTCACCCTCACCCTGCTGGGTCAGCAGCAGCAGCGGGGGGCGTGCAGGCCAGCAGCAGCAACTTTGTGCATGGGCACCACTTCCCGGACTGGGGGCAGCAGGTGGGGGGCGGCAGCCCAGGCCACCTGCTGCTGCTCCCCCCCCTGCCAAACACAGACGGTGTTACAGAGGCCACAGCTGCGGAGCAGCTTCCAGGTCAAGCCAGGGCAGGTGTGGGGACTGGGGCAGCAGGGCAAGGGCAGGGGGTTGCTGGGGCGTTGCACGGTCACTCTGAGGAGGTCGTCAGGGGGCAAGGTGCGGCTCAGTTCCAGCTCCCACCTTTTCCGTACTCACAGCCCTTCCCCCCGCTGACTCATGGCTGGACCCAGCAGCAGCAGCAGCAGCAACAGTGCGGTGGATCTCCCCACTACCAGCGGCGGGAGCAGGAGCAGCAGCAACAGCAGCAGCAGCAGCAGCAGACAGGCCCCCCGGGGTGGGTCCCTGCTGCTCTGACCTCGCCTCCCCTGCACCCCTCCCTCCCTCATGCCCAGGCCCCAGGGGTTGCTGCTGCTGCTGCTGCTGCTGGCGGCCCTTTGCAAGCAGTGGCAGCAGCAGCAGTGGCCCAGCAGGCAGCAGCACATGACCTGGCGCTGCTTGGGGAAGCTGCCCAGCAGCTGGCGGCCCTTGCAGCCCACAGCCAGCGCCACGCCTCACCTACACGCGGCGGGCTGCAGCCCCTGGCCCGCCTGGCCACCTTGAAGGAGGCGAGCATGGCGGTAGCAGGTGGGGGGGAGGGCAGGGCAGGGCAGGGGAGGGCAGGGGAGGGCAGGGGAAGGCAGGGCAGGGAGGGCAGGGGAGGGCAGGGCAGGGCAGGGCAGGGGAGGGCAGGGGAGGGCAGGGCAGGGCAGGGGAGGGGAGGGCAGGGGAGGGCAGGGGAGGGCAGGGGAGGGCAGGGGAGGGCAGGGGAGGGCAGGGCAGGGCAGGGCAGGGCAGGGCAGGGCAGGGCAGGGCAGGGCAGGGGAGGGCAGGGGAGGGCAGGGGAGGGCAGGGGAGGGCAGGGGAGGGCAGGGCAGGGCAGGGCAGGGCAGGGCAGGGGAGGGCAGGGGAGGGCAGGGGAGGGCAGGGGAGGGCAGGGCAGGGGAGGGCAGGGCAGGGGAGGGCAGGGGAGGGCAGGGGAGGGCAGGGGAGGGCAGGGCAGGGCAGGGGAGGGCAAGGGAGGGCAAGGGCGGGCAGGGGAGGGCAAGGGAGGGCAAGGGAGGGCAGGGGAGGGCAAGGGAGGGCAAGGGAGGGCAAGGGCGGGCAGGGGAGGGCAAGGGAGGGCAAGGGAGGGCAAGGGCGGGCAGGGCAGGGTTTTGGCCTGGTTCCACTATTGTCTGAGCGCGCTGCCTTGCCCTGCAGCAGTGGCACCCTGTACTGCAGCTGATGTGAGCCACCCTTGCGTCAAGCGACCCTGCCCAGCTGGCAGCCATGTTCAGTCCACCAGCAGATGGCAGGCACCCTTAGCACCAGCCCAGCCAACGTTTTCCAACCTGCCAGGAGCAAACACAGCACCAGAGCACCCAGCAGCACAACAAGCTGCAGTCCAGCAACAGGGGCATCAAAGCAGCAGCAGCAGCAGCAGCAGCAGCAGCAGCGTGGAAGCAGCAGCAGGAGGGCAGGACATGACGGTTGGCCCCCAGCTGACCCTCCCCCCCACCTTGCCCTCTGGGGGACTTCAGCTGTACCAGTCTGCATGGAGGGGCCTCAGCCCCGCCCTGCACCGCCCTGACACCAGCACCGTTTGCACCTTTCCCAGCACACTGCCTACCCAACACACAGCCAACCTCATGCTGCTGGCCCCTCTCCCCACCCCAGCCCCTGCACCCACCCCCCTGCTCCACCCCCCCTGCCCACCCCCACAGCCCCCTGCAGCCGCCACCTACCATCCAGCTGACCTAGGTGCAGCACCCCCCTGCCCCCCCAACCCTGTGCCCCACCCCCCTTCCCCCTCCTCCATCCCTCCCCCCAACCTGCAGCCCCCACCCACCCCCTCCCGCCTCCCGCCTCCCTCCTCTCCCCCCCGCCTAGCAGCCCAGGACCAAGGTGTGGGTGGCTGGTCACCAGCAGGCTGTGGCCTCCCTCCCGGCCTCCCTGCCCTCCACAGGACCCTGGGCAACACGTTCTCACGCTTCTCTGAGCCCCCTCCTGCCCAGCCCCTGGTCATGCGCCTCACCTCCTCAGACCCCCCCTGCAGCCCACCCTGCCCAACATCCTCCCTCGGGTTCGGCCGTGTATCAGACTTCTCAGCCGCTGCACCCTTGCCGCCCCCACTCTTGCCTGGTGCCCCCCTGCCCACGACGCCTGGCAGCAACCAGCAGCAGCTGACCCCAGGACCCCCCTTGCTCCTCCACAGCCAGCAACCAGCCCTGGGGCATGGCCCGGCCCCACCCCCCTCACAGGCTGCTGCCCCTCCGCCGCCCCACGCCCCACCTCCCTCCCCCAAAGCAGCTGTGGCTTTGCTTCCAGGCGGAGGGGGTGCTGCACAGGGCCACCCCCCCACCCCTGCCGCCCATGGCGCCCTGCTGCTGCCTGTCAGCCCCCCCTCCTTGCTGGGTAGGGTGGGGTCTTGCCAGGGGGCAGCAGCAGCAGGAGGCTGCCGCGTGGTGGGGGGTGGGCAGCAGCAGGGGTCACCCAGAGCTGCTGCGCCGCCTCACCCGCACCTGCCTGGTCAGCCTGCCATCATCAAGGTGCGGCTGCAGCAAGCCATGGCGCACCTGTAGGGGCACTGCCCAGGCCAGCAGCTGTGCAGCAGCCTGGGCAAGGGTCGAGTGCGCGCTGAGCTGTACTGCCCGTACCGCAGCAGGAAACGCCGTGTCGGCCTCACTGCTGTGGCCTTGCCTGAGCAGAGGGCTGCCGGGTGAGCCTGATGGACCACCCCAGCCTTAGGGCCTGCACCTCCCTCAGCCTAAGGGCGTGCAGGTTCAGGGGAGCTGGGGGATGACGTGGGCAGATCAGGGAAGCTCAATGATGTTCAGGAGAGAAGGCTTCATGACCAGGCTGTGTGTCCACCTCCATCACCAGGCTGGTGCCCAACTCTTGGGCCTCTCACAGTGTGGATGCCAGTTGGTGGATGCTGTTTGGCGGAGCGAATGAAACGCTGGTGGTGATGGAAGATATGAAAAATGGCAAAACAAAAAGATAGCAAATTGGTGAAATGGAAAATGGAAAAATGACGAATTGGTGAAGTGGCAAAGTGGCTTGTTCAGTGGTGCAGCCGCAACTCATGGAGGTCCAGGTTAGCGGGCCATGGTCCTGAGCCCGTGGGGTTGATGGCGGTGAGTCTTGTGGCTGATGGCACTGACACTAGGCTCAACAGGTCCAGGCAGA
>JASKMD010000003.1:3870396-3921909 GCA_030144725.1 Haematococcus lacustris
TCCCCCTCCCCCTCCCCCCTCCCCCTCCCCTCCCCTCCCCTCCCCTCCCCTCCCCTCCCCTCCCCTCCCCTCCCCTCCCTCCCCTCCCCTCCCCTCCCCTCCCCTCCCCCTCCCCCCTTGCCCACCCACCTCGCGCACGTTCACGCTCTGCTGCTGCAGCAGGTCTGTCAGCTGCACCAGCCCTATGTGCGCCAGCGCCTGCAGGTTGGCTGCCAGGCTGGGCTGTTTGAGTGACCGGATGGCCCGCTGGAGAGTGAGAGCCTGGGGCTGGGTGACAACAGCAGTCGACTCCCCCAGAATGTCCAGCAAGTTGAATAAGGGCAGGGGGGCAGGGGGGGGGGGGCGGCACCGCTGGCGGCTTGGCAGCTGCTGCTGCTGCTGCTGAGGCCGCGGCGCCCAGCCCCACCCCTCCGGCTGCCAGAGCGGCCAGCAGCTGCTGAGCCAGGGCGGGGGGGAGGGCCGCCAGCCCACCCACGCTGGCCAGCACCTGCCCTACTGCCTGCAGCGTGGCTGCTGGCAGGGTGGGGGGTGGGGCGCTGCTGCTGGGTGGGGCTGAGCTGGGCAGGGCTGGGGCAGGAAGTGTGACCCCTGGGGGTGTGACTCCTGGGAGTGAGATTCCGGGGAGTGAGAGGAGAGGAGAGGGGGTGGTCGGCAAGATGAGGCTGGGTGGGGGACCCGCTGCCCCCCCTGCTGCTGCCTGCCCTCCTGCTGCCAGGGGAGGTGCGGGCCCCCCTGCTGCTGCCGCCGTCCCTGCATGGGGCAAGGCCAGCCCCAGGCCCTGCAGCCCTGGATGGGAAGCTGCAGGGAAGGTGGCTGCTGCAGCTGGGAGTTGCAGGGTGGGGGCTGTGAGGGGTGCCCCTGTGAGTTGGGAGCCTAGCAGCTGAGAGCCCAGCTGCAGGGGAGCAGGCTGCGCCAGGTTCAGCAGCGGGGGCTGCCTGGCTGCTGCCAGCTGGCCAGGCAAGGGCTGGCTGGGTGCTGTGCCCTGAGGTGGAGGGTGGGCTGCCAGGCTGCCTGGGGGCTGAGCCAGGGACAGCAAGCTGCTGGGTAGCACTCCAGTTGCGCTGAGCCGCGGCAGGTGTGGGGCTGCAGGGCGGCTGGGTCCTGATGCATCGACCTGAGTGCCAGGGTCAACAGTGCTGGAGGGGTGCTGCGCTGCTGAAGGCGTTGCTGTTGTTGGCCCTGCCGCCTGCACATTAGCAAACGCGGACACGAGCAGAGGTCAAGGGTACATGCAGGGGCGCATGGCCAAACGGCATATGGGAAGTGAGGAGCCGCAGCCCGCGTGCCCAGCCCGTCGCGATGGGCGGGATGGGGGACGCTTAGCTCGTAGGACAATTTGGTTGTCGAGCAGCCACAGACCAAGGACAGCACAGCGCGCCACTGCAACACGCTACACGCTTACCTCGACCACCGCGGAAGGCTGCACGGCGTGGGAAGCTTCTTCCATGTGGAGCTAGCTAGGGAACACGGCTCTGCTCAAGGAACACGGCCCAAGGAACAGCGCGCGCAGCCCGCAGCGGGGAATGACCGCAAATGCCGGGAAACGCGCCTTGAGCGTTCTGGGTGCGGAGCACCCTCAGACCCACAGTGGGCCGAGGGCCCAATCTCCGATCTCCTGTGCCTGGGGAGCCGGGCGGAGACCTGGAAACAGCGGGTACAAGGGACCGCACCTGGGAATCATTTCGCTGTCAGCTCATAGCCTCGCAGCATGCCCCAGTTTGGCAGGTTTTCGGTTTTCGGCGACATTTGTGTGCCGCGGCAATTCAAGTGCACAAATCCCTCCCTCAAAGTCTGCATTGGTGCTGCGATGCTGGGAGCGGGTGCGTGCGAGTCAAACATTTTGGCGGGCCCCAAAACCTGAGGGACTCAAACACACAGGTTCAGGCGGGGGGATGAGCTAGGGGTCAGCCAACTAGTAAGGTGGGCCTTCGTAGAGCGGCATGGTCTTTGCTGAGCTTTTTGGAAGCGATGAAGAGGATGAGCCGCAACGTGACGAGCAGCAAGCTCTGGAGGACCCTGATGCAGCTACAACAGAAGCGCCAGCGGATGCAGAGCTGGAGGATGACCTGGGGCCAGGCGACGGAGAACATCAGCAGCAAAACCCCGATTCCAATTCAGGCTCTGACGACGATGGGAAGCGGCGCAGGCAGCTTGCTCCGCCCATGGAGCTCGACGCCCCGCTCATACCCATCCCGGATGCCTCAACCATCTGCCTGCTGCGCACTACCAACGTTGTTGCAATGCAACCTCGGCCGTTTGACCCCGCAACCTTCTACGAGGAGGACACCTGCCTGGACGCCTCTGGCAGGCACCGCGTGCCTCGGCCTGTTGAAGCTGTGATACGATGGCGCATACGGCAGCTGCCTGATGGGCGTCAGGTCCGCGAGAGCAATGCCCGATTTGTGCGCTGGGAGGATGGCAGCATGCAGCTGCTGCTGGGAGACGAGGTGCTGGACCTGCCTGAGAGGGACATTACAGACACAAACCAGTATCTGTTTTCCCTGACTGGCGTCATCCAGGCAAGTCATCAAGGTGCAAGTGGGAGAGGAGGTGAGGACCTAGAGTCCAAGCGCACATAGTCAGCCATCAGAGGGATGTACACATGCACAGCTGCGAGACAGAGGGTGTCGTGACTAGCCACAAGCTAGGATCAGACGCAGCGCTTGCATGCAGTGGAAGGAAGGCAGATAAGGGGCTGTGCACCACCCTGGAGTTGGAGTCATCCTCCTTGTTTACACAACCTGCTAGGTAGGTGCTTGCTGCCCTGCCTGCCTACCTACCTGCTTGCAATCCTCCTACCCTTCTACCCTGCCTGCCTGCCGGCCGGCCTACCTGCCTGCTACCCTCCTACCCTCTTGCCCTGCCTACCTGCCCCTTGGCCCCTGCTCACCAGTGGCTCGCCCACCCCCCCAGGGCCAGGCCCTGGGCTGAGCCCCACCCTGCGCCCTGGTGCCCCTCCCCCTGTAGGGCCAGGCACCCCTGACCCGGCAGCTCAACATGCGGCCCATGTCTGTGGACAGCGGCATACACAAGAAGGTGCAGGAGTATGTGGGCAAGCGCACCGACAAGGCGCAAAAGGTGAGGGATGAAGAGCAGGGGCTGGGGCTGGACCGGGGGCAGGGTCAACGCTTGCTCCGCCCATGATAGGGGCAGGGGTAGAGCCAGGGGCTGGGGCAGTTGTAGGGTCAGGTCCAGGGTCAGGGCCCGGGGCAATGCCAGGGCAAGGGGCTGGGGCAGGGGTGGGGGCAGCGCCACTGCCAGGGGTAGGTGTAGGGGCAGGGGCACACAGGGGCAGGTGGCAGCTGAGCTGAGTGCAGGCAGTCAGGGGTGCCAGCTGAGGAGTGAAGGGGCACGGGTGCAGCAGGCTGGCTATGGGGCTGCCCTCTGGCCTTCACTTCTTCGCTGCTGAAACTAAGCCAAGGCAGGAGCAGCAGCGTGTGCCGGACCTGGCAGCAGCCATAGAGGAAGCAGCAGCAGGAGGAGCAGCGTTGGAAGCAGCGGATGCAGCAGTGGCGGCTGCAGCGGTTGTGGCGGTTGCGGCGGCAGCCATAGCTGGGACAGCAGGCACAGAACAGCGATGGCAGTGGAGATAGGGCTGCTGGCAGGAATGGGTGTTGAAGACACATTGGGCAGGGGCAGGCAGTGCAGGATCAGGAGGGGAAAATGCGGTCTATGGGCTTGGAGGAGGAGGGGAGGACGGTGGGTGGCCGAAATGTACACAGTACTGCACCTGAGTAGCTTGGGTGGCAATTGAGGAGGGGAGGGGTAGGGAGAGTCCAGGAGTGTGAGTGGAGGGCACGGGTTCAAGGCTGCAGCTGCTCAGGGGACTGCAGGTAGGGCACGCAGGAGGTTAGGAAGGGTGAGGGAGGGCCAGGCACGGCATACCCTTCACCCCCCGCAGGTGCTTCCAGCAGCAGCAGCAGCAGCCCCAGCAGCCTCAGCAGCCCCAGCAGCAGCAGCAGCAGCAGCAGTGGCAGCAGTGGCAGCGCCCTCCACCTGCCAGCCATCAGGGGGCCCTGTGAGGCCATTGGCAGCGGGGCCGCTGTCACCGCTGTGGCCTGCTCCACCTCATCCACCTTCCGTCACGTTATCTGCAGTGCCCCTGTACAAAACACCCCCTGAAGGCCAGACCCACTGCCCAGACCCCTGTGCTCATGCCCACCACTGCTCCCTCGTCCTCCCCTCCCACCACACCTAGCCCACCACACCTAGCCCATCACTTCTAACTCATCACCCCTCCTGCCGATGCCCCTGCTGTTCCCACTTTTGACTTATTTCCACTGTCACGACCGCTGCTCTTGCCAGTGTTACCCCTCCTACTTCTCGCTACCCCTTCTGAAGCTGTTGTTGCTGCTGATGCTGCTGACACTGCTCTTGTGACTGCTGCTGCTGTTGTGTGGCGCTGGCAGGTGGCTCGTCATGGTGGCCTACAGAACCCTGAGCGTGCTCACCGGCAGCTTGAAGCCGCGGTGGAGGAGCGCAACAGGTCCAAGTCAGTGCCACTGCCAGCTGCCAGCCCCACACCCTGACCCAACCCTGACCCTGACATCAATCCTGACCCTGACCCTGACCCCGACCCTGACCCTGACCCTGACCCTGACCCTGACCCTGACCCTGACCCTGACCCTGACCCCGATCCTGACCCTGACCCCGACCCTGACCCTGACCCTGACCCTGACCCTGACCCTGACCCCGATCCTGACCCTGACCCCGACCCTGACCCTGACCCTGACCCTGACCCTGACCCCGATACTGACCCTGACCCCGACCCTGACCCTGACCCTGACCCCGATACTGACCCTGACCCCAATTCTGACCCTGACCCTGACCCCAACCCTGACCCCGATCCTGACCCTGACCCTGACCCTGACCCCGACCCCAACCCTGACCCCAATTCTGACCCTGACCCTGACCCTGACCCCGACCCCAACCCTGACCCCAATCCTGACCCTGACCCTGACCCTGACCCTGACCCTGACCCTGACCCTGACCCTGACCCTGCCCAGGCCCCTGGCCCTGGCCCTGCCCCCTCTGCCCCCTCTGCCCTCAGCCCTGCCTGCTGCCCCTGCCTGCTGCCCCTGCCTGCTGACCCTGACCCCTGCTGCCCCTGACCATGCTGACCCTTGCCCTGCCCTAGGCTGAACCTTGCCCGCAAGCAAGACCGTGTTATGTCCCGGGCTTATGGCGGGGCGCAGCTGAGGCCTGGGGCCTCACGCCTCACTGACTCCTACCTTGACGAGGATCAGGTCAGCAGGGCAGGCTGGTGCTGGGAGACCACAGGCAGGAGGGCCCTGGGGGAGGGGTCAGGGTCAGGGGAGGCAGGGTGGGGGAGGGGTCAGGGGAGGCAGGCAGGGCAGGAGTGGGATCGGTGGGGTACGGCACCATTGTGGTCAGCGGGGGGTGGTTAGCAGAGTGGTGAAGGGAAGACAGGGAGGGGAGGGCAGGTGAGGGGAGGGCAGGGAGGGGCAAGGGAGGGCAGGGGAAGGCAGGGCAGGGGAGGGCGGGGAAGGGAGGGCAGGAGAGAGATCCTACCTCGTCCTTGACCCACAGTGTGACAGTGTGGCAGTACAGTGAACCCTGCTGACACCTGTACATCCTCACCTCCTCCAGCTGCTGTGCCTGCACCTCATGGCGTCAGGCTGCCATGCTGTCCTGCTGGCTGCCTGGGGGTCCCAGGATTACGAGGACGAGGGCCGGGGCTATGAGTATGATGACGGGCTGAGTGTGGAGCAGCGGGCTCGCATGGCGCAGGCCCGCAGCCGCTCCGCTGAGGCTGTGGAGGTGGGTTGGTGCAGCACTTCGCACAACCAGCCTCAGGCTGTGGACAACCAGGGTCACTTTTCTTGCAATTAAGCAAATTAAGCAGGCAAACACTGCAACGCAAGCTGAGCAAGCACAACAAGCATCGCTCTTCCTCACAACCAGGCAGTGGCAAGGAAATAGATGGCCACCCAGCCGGATTGCAACCCTGGGGCCTAAATGCCTTGAGCTGGCGCTCTTGGGTAGGAGGTGATCTGGGCTGGGCCTGTAAGGGTTGCTTTCCTAAGGCTACAATCAAGCAAAGCAAGGAGAGGGAGGCGGGCCGCCTGCCCCCCTAGGCCCTAGAGGGCCTCCCCTGGGGCCTTGCCTGTGCTGGCTTGGTGCTGGGCTGCCAAGGTGTTCCTGAACCTCCTTTGAGGCCCTCGCCTCGTGACTGGACATGTTCTGCCTGGCTGCTGCTCCCTGCTGCTTTGCCTTGCTCGGCAGCCAGGCTGTTGTGAAAGCGCATGCTCATGCTAGCGGCTGCCCAGTGCTGATGACGACACCGGCATGTATGGCCACCACTATCATGGCAGCAGCAGCAGCAGCAGTATGCAAGATCATCTGTATCTGTATCAGTATTATTATCTGGGATCCAGCGTAAGGAGTTCCTGCCGTGTGATGTTGCTACAGCTGCTGACAGTGCTGCTGTCATGCATTAACAGATTCAATATCTCTGTGCCACATGTTGGTTCTGGTGCATGCTTACTGAGAAGTAGCCAGCCAGGCCTAGTTATGGTGCACCCCTAACCACCAACCACCACCCAGGCCTAGTTATGGTGCACCCTTAACCACCAACCGCCAGCCAGGCTTGCATTAGGCCAGCCTGCATCAGTTGCTGTTTCACATGGGGCCCATGGTGTGCGTGTGTGTGTGTGCGTGTGTGTGTGTGTGTGTGTGTGTGTGTGTGTGTGTGTGTGCGTGCGTGCGTGCGTGCGTGCGTGCGTGCGTGCGTGCGTGCGTGTGTGCGTGTGCGGGGTATGCAGGCTGAGGGGTCCAGGCGGCTGCAGGCAGGCAAGCGGGGAGGCGCGCCCCCTGGCCCTGGGCTGCCTGACCGGGGTAAGCGCCGGCGCGTGGATGAAAGCGAGGAGGAGGAAGAGGAGGAGGAGTACCAAGACTCAGGTGGGGGGGAGCAGCAGGTGGAGGAGGGGAAGGGGCAGGGGGTTATCGGGGAGCAGCAGGTGTGAGGTGAAGGGGCAAAGGGGCGCAGCAGGTGGAGGTGAAGGGCCAAACACAGCAGGAAATGCCAAGGTTGGGAAGCAGGAGGGAGTCAGGCAGTGCAGGAAGGAGCACATGGCCAGGGGTTGGAGGGGAGAGCAAGTGGATGAGGTATAGTGCCAGGGCTCCAAAGGTTGGGTGTGGGTGCGCAGGGGAAGAGGAGGAGGGGTGGAGGTGAGTAGGGGTGGAGGAGGGGAGGAGGTCCACAGTGTCCATTTACAGCTAAAACAGCAGGAGCTCACAGGGCCAAGGATGAGAACGACAGCTGCACCTTGTGAAGCGGCTGTCTTCACAGTCAGCACGACACCCCACATCAACAGCTGTCCAGCTGGGCCGACTGTCAATGTTTTGCCCTTACTGTGCTGTTCATTGACGTTCCTGCATCTACCGCTCCCAAATGGACCCCGCATCAGCGATCCTGTTGTACCTATACCTATTACTATTCCCCTTGCCCCATGCCTCTGCACCTTCCTGCACCTTCCTGCTCCCTCCTGCCCCGTGCCTCTACCCCTTCCTGCACAAATCTGCTCCAAACCCATGTGTCGTGTTGTGCTCCCGACCCTTGATGCGGGAGTGCAGAAGAGGGCAGTGAGGAGGCAGCGGCGGAGGAGGACGAAGAGGAGGAGTATCGTAGCTCCAGCAAAGCCAGCAAAAAGGGCCCGGCGGCGGGGGGACCGGCGCATGGGCTGGCGCCAGAGCGCGGTATGGGGCGGAACACGACAGTTGCGCAATTGTCCAGCGCGGCCGCGGCCAACAGGGCCAAAGCACGGCGCGGCGTCGTGTTGTCGGATGAGGAAGACGAGTGAGCGGGTTGCCTGGCATCGTCGATTTCCCAGCCAGGAGCAGCAGGGAGGGCCGTGGAGTGAGACCATGCGTTTGCACCAACAAAGGTGCACATTGGCTCAAAGCGAAGGCTTGTAAATTTTTATCACAAACTCCGGCTGCTCCGAATGAAGCTTGCGGTGGTGCATTTGAGCAGGGGCGGGTGCGGGGCTAAGTGGGTAGGGTGACTTGCGGACTTCCGGAATGCGCAGGACTAGCTGCTGGCTGGCTCGCCTGGACAGGAATGCGGCCAGCTTCGGTGACATGTTTGCCCCGTGCAACCCCGAGTGATGCAAGGCATGCTAGGTTCAGCCAGCCCATCAGGGGTTGAGCTAACTGTATCTCAAGTGTGACTTCTTCAGGCTCCGCTCAGTCACGTAGTGCTTTACTGTGTTTGTCCGGTGAAGCGCTGCCTCTTAGCAAGGGCCTCTTTCTCTTTCAATTGTGACAATTCAATTCAATTCAATTGTTCAAATTGTGTTTCATACACCTCAGCTACGGGGTAGTAAATGTCAGGACTCACGAGTTTTCTTAGGCCACATCCTCATTCACACATTTTGACATGATATCATGTCATAGTAACATCTTTCATGGCACCCAAGTACGTCACGCGACGCTACGTACTGCAAATTGAGGGCACCTGACACGACCGACGCTTCAACTATTCACCACCTAGCAGCCATAGACAACCGTGATGCACATGACTAGCCGCAGTGGTCGCTGTCACTAGTGTGGCACGATCTGAGGGCAGAACGGCAGCCAACATACCGGATTTGCAATTATGAGAGCGACGACATAGTTGGGGTTCGGTTGGCTGTACACGGCATTCGATTACATGTAAATTACATGTAATTACACGGCGTAAGTAAGTAAGTAACTTTGTAACTTTGTAATGCCGCATCACTGTTAAGTATGCTACGGTGCGTGCTGAGGGGTGACCATGCTCCCAACCTCTCATGTAGTAGCATGGCCATGGTGATGACATCCCTATGATGACAGAACTGTGGAGGGGGGTAACACGGGGTTTGGGCTGTGGGCGGGGAAGGTTGACAAACCATGAACATGTCCACCTTTCGGATACCTGTTACGGAGCGGTCGGCTCTGCGCCGAGCTACGTCAATGCTTGGAACAGTCTGTGCATCGCTACATCGACGGCGACGAAGGGGTCGGTCGAGGCGAAGTCAGCGATGGCACCGAGACACCTTTTTTGACAGTGTGATGCAGTACTAGGTGTACGGCCTACTGTCGGGTTCTAGCGACAACGGCATGCCTCCTCCTGTGCCGTGGCTGCTTTTATGCAACAGCCGTCCCTGCCGACACCAGGGCGATGACAACCAGGGCCCTTGGGTCAGGGCTGAGCTCACTGCTCCTTTTTGCTCATCACCTCTGCTTCTGATGCCACGTGCCATAGTCCACCCAGCTGGTAAGCCACCTGCACAGTGGGGGCCACAGGCAGGTGGCCAGTGCGGCACAGAGGGAGGGAAGCAGCTGTGCACTGGCTCAGGCTGGCCACCTCGTACAGTACATGCATTTACAGGCGGAGTTGCAGACACGTCATCAAGCGATGTGGTCTACCCCGCCTGTGGACGTATGTTGCACCCTGCATGGAGCAACCTTGCTGCCCTGCATGGAAAAACCTTACTTGCCCCGCATGGAGAAAGATTACTTGCCACGCATGGAGAAACTTTACCCGCAGCACATGGAGAGGCTGTGTTACCACCAAACATCCCCAGCTGCTAAATCTGTAACAATGCGAAGCTTAAGGAAATGCCATCTAATGGTGATGATGGTGTTGATGATGGCGATGATGAGCCCGCACCTTCAATGCCAGGAGCTCAAAGGCCATGAACAGGATGGACGTTGGCCGGATCTTGGACCCCGGCATCTCTGTCCACTGCACCGACACCTGCAGCCAGCAGTCAGGGGCGCCGCGCACAACAGGTGCAGCTTTTGCTCACATGGGCTGGGCTGCTGGTCACTCGGAGGCTAGCCCTGTTGCCCTCAAGAGGTGCACCCAGGGTTAGGGATCATCTCATCTACGTTCAGTCACACACATCTGTTATTGAATCGGATCAGATCAGATCAGATCAGATCACATAGGAGCCATGTTGCCCTAAGGAGGATCCCCATGTCAACCCTGTCCTCCTCCTTTGGTACCTGATGAGGCAACCCCTGGCCTACATGAATAGCTAGGCCTCACTAACTCAGCGGCTAGGTGGTTGAGCGGTTGGGTGGTTGGCAGCACATTGGTAAGGTGGTTGGCAGCAGGAACAGGATTGGCAGTGACATAGCAGTGTTGTGGCAGTTGGCAGCGCTCAGACTTGACAGCAGAGTAGCACAGCACAGCACAGCACAGCACAGGCAGGATGTGCAGGAGCCTGGTGCCTGACCTCAGTCAAGGGCACGCCCAGGTTGTCAGCCAGCCAGATGAGCTCCACGTCAAAACACCAGCGCTGCAGGCGCTGGTTGCTGTACAGCAGGGCGGCGGCGCGGCGGGTGAACAGCTGCGGGCCAGCAGCAGGGCAGGGAGCGGCTGGGGCGGCAGTGGTGGGCGGGAAGAGCAGCAGGCAGGAGAGCGGGCGGGCAGGGGGGCAGGCAGGTAAGGGGGCAGGCAGGGGAGGCGGTCGTGGTTGGCAGGCAAAGCAGGAGAGCACATAGCAGGCAGAGGGGCAGGCAGGCAGCATGAGCATCCAGATAGGCCACCCTACCCTTACTGCCCAGTAAGTGTAACTGCACCCCCTCCAGTGTTTTTTTTTTCGTTTGGCGAGTTTCGAATTTTATAGCGCAAAGTGACATGGCCCAGGCTCATACCCTCAATTTCATAGCTCGACCATACTTGGCGTCGTCCAAATTTTACGGCTCAGGTCCACAATTCAGCGAAGTTTCAGCTAAAACGCCGGTCAAAGGTCGTTTTTCATAGCGCGAGCCCGATAGCGGTCCTCGTAAGCCTATCATTTCATAGCGCGAAACGGCCTCCCAAATAGTGCTTTTCTACCCTGACCCTCCTCTCCCCTCACCCGCCCTGCCCTGCCACCCATCCCCTTCCCTCCCCTCCCTACTCCCAAACTTCCCACCTCTCCCTCACCACCCACCCCCCCCCTCCCCCCCCTCCCCCGCTCCCCTCCCCGTCCCTCCCCCCCCTGACTCCTGCACCTTGCCCTCACCCTGGCTCTGAACCCACCCAAGCCCGGCCTGGGCCCCCTGCCCTGCTGTCCCCCCTTACCTTGAAGCCGCACTGCGTGTCGCGTATGCGCCCGCCTGCCACCAGCATGACGCACATGTGGAAGCCCTACAGTGCACCACACCCCGCTGCTGTCGCTCTGCAGTCTGTACAGGGCAGGTGCCCCATCTCTACTACCTCTGACCCTGCTTAGGGTGAAGCGGCAGCTCAGGCCATAGCGTCGGGCCAAGCCACGCTGGGCGGTGCGCGCATCATCCCTTGGGCTGCTAGAGATAGGTTTGGGCAGCAGCTGCCAGGGTAAGCTGCAACGAGCCTTGCTGCACCCCCTCACCCCTTGAGGCAGTGATGGGGGCAGTGACCATGGGGATGAACGCCCCAACGCGCCCCAGCCCAGCCCTTCCCCTCCCACACATTGAACACCGCATGGGCAGGTGGCGGCAGTGGGCTGCATGGCTGCGGCAGCAGTGGCAAGGCTTTCCAGCCCCCAGGGCTGCCCTTGGCTACTTGCAGGAGGTTCTGGCAGCAACCGCCAAGGCTGCGCTGGCAGGAGACTCGCTTCAACAACAAAGCTCAGAATTTCATGGTGAAGAAGGCAGGCCAGGACACCTTGGTGCTGGCCTTAGAGCAGTAACACGTGGGAGGGCAGCGGGTGGCTGCAGCACAGCTGTGGTGGGCGGATGTTCCTAGGCGTGTGGGTGTCGCAAGGTCAGGTGCTGTAGGGTGCGACTGGGGACCACGGGCCGGCTGTGGGCTGCCCCAGGCCCCCCTCCCAGGCACTGACCTCCAGGTGGAGGCAGTGCTGCCCCTGGCCTTAGGCCCCCAGGCCCTCCACCACCTTCCCCCGCCCCACGCCACCCTCCCCCCCAGTACCACCCCCCACCCCCCCAGGCACATGCGTGGCACAGCACCCACACTTCGCACTCGCCCCCTGACCTTCCCCTGACCTTCCCCTGACCTTCCCCTGACCTTCCCCTGACCTTCCCCTGACTTTCCCACTCGCCCCCTGACCTTCCCCTCCCACTCAATGGACACCGCATAGGCAGGTCCAGGCACTGACCCAGGTGAGGAAGTTGCGCAGGGCACTGCGGCGCGCCTTGGCGGCTGACTCCAGGTGGGCCCGGCTGCCCAGTGCTGCGCCCAGCGGTCCCTCCCCGGTGGCCAGGCTGCTCCGCTGCCCCTGCAGAAGGCTGGGGCAGCGGGGCAGGGGGTGGGTGCAGGGGCGGGGAGAGGCAGCAAGCGGGCTGACCTCATCACCTTGGAGAAGACAGGCCATCAGGTCAGAGGAGGCATGAAGGTATTACCGGGGTCAGGCAGGGGTCAGGCAGGGGGAGAGGGAGGGGAGGCAGCGTGGAACAGCCCAGGTGCCTGCCCTCATACCTGCCCTCAACCCACCACCCCAGCCCCTGCCCCTGCCTCCACCCCCACCCCCATCCTGCCCCTGCCTCCACCCCCTGCCCCTGCCCCTGCCCCTATCCCCGCCCCTGGCCCTGCCTCCCCCCCACCTACTTGGCCAGCGCCCCCTCCAGCAGCTCCAGGTCTCTGAACCGTGTGGCACCATCCGCATCCATGAACAGGCAGTACTCCCCCCGCGCCACCATCATGCCCCGCTTCACCGCATGGCCCTGACAGCAGACCAGCAGCCGGCAGGGCAGGGTGGCTAGGGCAGGGCAGGGCAGGGCAGGGCAGGGCAGGGCAGGGCAGGGCAGGGCAGGGCAGGGCAGGGCAGGGCAGGGCAGGGCAGGGCAGGGCAGGGCAGGGCAGGGCAGGGCAGGGCAGGGCAGGGCAGGGCAGGGCAGGGCAGGGCAGGGCAGGGCAGGGCAGGGCAGGGCAGGGCAGGGCAGGGCAGGGCAGGGCAGGGCAGGGCAGGGCAGGGCAGGGCAGGGCAGGGCAGGGCAGGGCAGGGCAGGGCAGGGCAGGGCAGGGCAGGGCAGGGCAGCCAAGAAGTGCTATGTGCAGCCTCAGCCATCTGCCACGCTGCCCCGGCCTCACCTGATTGCCACCCCCTTGCTGCCCTGCCTTGCCCTGGGTACCTTGCGCGTCAGAGGTGGCTGACGGCCCAGGCGGCTCACCTTGCCCCGGTTCACCGGCACCCTGAGCACCCGCACTGTGTCGAAGCCATGCGCCCGGGAGAAAGACTGCGCCACCCTGCTGGCAGTTGCACCATGAGGCACACAGCCGGTGAGTCAAGGCCAGCTGCTGGTGCTGCAGGGCACGACTCCAACACGCTGCCACCCTGCCGCTGCAGAGTGCCACAGCTGACTGCTAGTCAGTCTACACCCTGCCAATATGCCACCCATGCTGTCATGTCTGCATTGCTGCTGGGCGTCAGTGCCGGTGCTCCAATGCCCATCCCCAACCCGCCACCACTCTGCCACCTGTGTATGGCTGCTGGTTAGTTGGCCTGTAGCACGTATACAGACGATTGAGCTGAGGTCGGGTCAAGGTCCTTCGGCCAGCTGTTTGCCCTGCTGGCACTTATCCAGACACTCAGGGTCTAGTGTCTGGATAAGTGGCACTAGTGGCAGTTGCAGGGACTAGTGGCAGTTGAACAGACGGGTGAGGCGAGGTGAGGTCAAGGTCCCTAGGCTAGTCCAGTCCAGGCTGGTGGTGCTGGTGGCGCTGAGTCACTGCAGTCATGTTGTTGTGCTGTAGTCATGATGTGGCTGTTGGCTTCAAAGCTCAACCCCAACCCGCTACCACTCTGCCACGCTGTGTATGGCTGCTGGTTAATCGGGTAGTAGCACATATACAGACGATTGAGCTGAGGTCAGGTGGCTGTTGACTGGCTGGCTGTTGTGGTGCAGCCGCTGCCACTGCTGCTGTGGCGCTGCCGGGTGCCTGTCCTAGCTATTGGCACTTGGTCACTGAGGTCATCTTGTGTTGTGGTCATGTTGGCTGGCTGGCTGTTGTGTTGCTGTCGCAGTGGTTGTGGTTGTGGTGCTGCCGGGTGCCTGGCCTGCTGCTGTGCTTGCCTGACAGTGCCGTCCCTGCTGCCATCGTCCACCACCACCACCTCGTAGGTGAACTGAGGCCCCTGGTGGTCACGCCGCTGCTGCAAGTACCTGGAGGAGCAGCCAGACCAGGCCAGGTGGGGCACACCTAAACAGACTGCCGCTGCTGCTGCCGTTGCCACCGCTGCTACTGCTGCTGTCGTTGCCGCTGCTGCTGCCACCCCCGCTGCCACCACTGCTGCTGCCACCCCTGCTGCTGGCACCGCTGCTGCTTCCACCGCTGCTACTGCCACCGCTGCTACTGCCACTGCTGCTACTGCCACTGCTGCTGCCACAGCTCCTGCCGCTGTTGCTGTTACCACTCAGCTTGTCCTGCCCCCTCCCTGCTGCTGCTGCTGCTGCTGCTGCTACTGTCCCTGCTGCTACCACCGCTGCCGCTCCTGCTGCTGCTGCTGCTGCTGCTGCTGCCACTGCTGCTGCTGCCGCGTCGTGGCTAGTTCTGCCCCACCCCTGCACTCACGCCAGTGCCTCTGTCAAGGTGTCAGCCAGCCGCTCCTCCTCATTGTAAGCCGGCACCACAATGGTCAGGGATTTGGTGCCAGGGTCCAGCAAGGAGGGCAGGCCAGCCTGTCAGCAGCAGGGGTCACACCACAGTATGAATGCATTGTGCTGCACTGAGGTCTTAACTGCTGAAAGGTTCATATGTGTGAGGTGTGAGGCTGTCACGCACCGGCGTCACACTGTCAGGGTCCTCTAGGGTCACTTGGATGGGCGCTGCATGCTCTGCTTGAAGGAAGGCGGTGAAGGACCGCAGCTGGCGGATTAGCAGCCCAGCCATCACCACCTGCACTTATCACCAGGCAATCGCTGTCAAACTCTGTATGCCAGCTGCCACAAGCTCTGCGGGATGCGCATCAGCATCAGCCCTGTGCAGCTATGCAACACCTTGCAGGTGCCAGGTGTCGGCATGCAGCCTGCTCTCATACGCAGCTGAACATGGTGTCGTGCAAACGGTGTCATACGCGGGATGGACTCACAACAGACACGACGACGACTCCGATTAATGTCATGATGAATTCGACAACTACAACGATGTGGCACGCTGGCACAGATCACGGCTGCATCTTGTTGCCTGTTTGCTAGGGCCCATGGGAGTTATCGCGCAACCATCATGACTGCATACTCGCAGCAGGTATACCCCAGCAGGTCACGCTTTACACTGTGGCTTCCATCCTTCTTCCATCCTCTCACGTGTGAACGGGCAGCGAGCCAGAGTTGCGTCGTAAGTCGAGGCTGGCGGCAGCAGCATGTCAGCAGCAGCGGACGACAGCACTAATACCACGCTCTTCATTGGCGGCCTAAGCCCCAGCGTGACTGAGGCTGAATTACACGCTGCATTCTTACGCTTCGGAGAAATTGTATACACAAAGATACCTCTGGGAAAAGGGTGCGGCTTTGTGCAGGCAAGTCGTGAACTAGCTGCGAAGCTATGGACTAGCTACCGACCTGGCAGCAGTAGAGGCAGAGGCAAAAGCTGTGGCTTGAAGACCAATAGCTGGTCTCCATGGGTGATGAGTACTTCTCTGTACCTACCGCTCCCGTGATTTACACTCCTCCATGCCAGGCACTGGCCCTGCTTGCTTTCAATCTCAACCTCCTTTTCATCATACCTCCCCATGTTATCAGCTCTTGCAACTGCCATGTAGTCGTGTACGTGTGTATGCATGTCCCGTGCCCTACCGTGCCCACTGCACCCACACAGTGCCCAAGCCTGCAAGCCTGCAAGCCTCTGCCACTGCTGCCCCACGCAGTTTTTGAACCGCGCCGGGGCCGAGTATGCGTTGTCAGAGATGAACGGCTTCCTGATTGGGGGCCAAAGCATACGCATCGCCTGGGGCAAGTCCACAGGCAAAGCTCCCCCTGGAGGGAGGGGGCAGGGCCCACCGCCCTACAGCGCTGGCGGCTACGGCTATAGCGCCCAGGGCTATGCGGCGGACCCCTATGCCCAGGCGTACCCAGCTGCACAAGGCTATGGGCCGCAGGGCTATGCCACCGACCCCTACGCCGGCTACGCTGCATATGCCCCGGTGGACCCGTATGCCGCGGTGGGTGGCGGCCAGTCAGCAGCAGCAGCAGCAGAATACCAGCGGGCAGTCAGCAGCAGCAGCAGCACACAAGCCGCCAGTCAGCAGCAGCATCAGGAAGGGGATGGGGAAGGCCTGTAGGTACACACAGAGTGTACTCTGCACCCAGGGTCAGTGACAGCAGTGACAGCAGGGGCAGGGCTCAGGAAGCACCCCTCTACAGCAGTGCCAGGGGCTGTAGGCCTGTAGCCTGGCCCCCTGCCAGGCCGGCCACATGCACAGCTCATGGCGGCACAGCTGATGGTGGCACAGCTAATGCTGCCCTTTGGGACACAAGACAAACAGCTGGCCAGCTTCGGTGTGGCTTCAGATGCTTGCAAGGGCAGGGGTTGATGCGTTAGTTGCGTTAGTTGCACCCGCCGCGCCAGGCCCTGCAGCAGCTGGGGCTCTGCAGCCACCAGCAGCAGGGAGCTCAGCCTGAGCAGCAGGGCGCACAGCACATTACAGCTCCCCAGCTGCTGTCAGCTGGGCACGGGTCCCAGCACCCACCCCCACTCCACATCCAGGCTAGGTGCGCTGCCCGTGCGCACGGTGCGAGGGACTAGCCTGGGAAAGTGAGGGACTGGCCTTGATGGTGGTGAAGCATCACTATCAACCATCCACTGTATTCTTGAGCCTGCCTGTCTGCCGCCTGTTGCCTGTCTGCCGCCTGCCCTCCCGCCTGCCCTCCTGCCTGCCAGCCTGCCGCCTGCCGCCTGCCGCCTGCCTTGCAGGCCTATGCCGGCTACAGCGTGCCGCCCATGGGCCCTGCCCCCAGCAGCTACCCCCCTCCCGCAGCCGCTGGTCCAGCCAGCCCCCCCCCCAGTGCCCCCCACACCCAGGCCCCCAGCCAGGCACCTGCTGCTGTGTTCGACCCCCTAGCCCCGGTGAACTACGACAAGCTCAACATGGCTTACATGCAGCGCCAGCTGCCGGTCCTCACGGGCGGCTGTGTGCGCACACCCGCTCCCCTGCCCCTCATGGCACACCATGTGTCGTCAGCATAGGCAGCTCACGTGGAGTATAACATCCCATCCCTGACCCTGACCCTGACCCTGACCCTGACCCTGACCCTGACCCTGACGTGTCCTGAGCAAGGGCGCGGGGCATCCAGACAGCCCAGCTGGTCAGCGCCTCTCCCAAGAGCACCAGGCTCAGCAGGAGTCAGCATAGGCAGCTGAGTGGAATTGAGCATAAGAAGCTCAACCGGAGTGGGAGAACTCAGCCGGCTCGTCAACGTGGTGCAGCTGCAGCACAGCAGTCGCTGCAGGGGGCTCGCGGTGGGGTGCCAGTTTGCTGGACAAGGGGCAGTGCGGGCAATACAGCTGGGAAAGGGGGGCAGGCAGGGTGGGTAGGTGTGGGGTGGTCCACGGGCAAATGGGTGTGGGGCCACACCAGCAGCAATCTTGACCTGCTAGCTTGACAGTGTAACCATCGACACAAACAACCTGCCTCAGTAGGCTCCAGGCCTTTGGCAGCAGGCCCCTTGCAGGCACCTGCTCAACAGTCATGGCTTTAGCACAGCTAGACAGGTGGGGTGGTGCAGTGCCAATCTGCCAGGGGTGGCTAGGTTGGACCCGTGTCAGGCAATGCCACAACAATCAACAGCTGAACCAGCCGATGACATGGGCGGGGCAGTGCACTAACCAGACACCGTCCAGCAGTTGCATCAGCTGATGACCCATCTCCCAGCCTGAGGCCCAGCCTGTACTGACGCCACACCCCTTGGGGTGTAGGGTGTAGCTGGTAGGCACTCATGCGCCGTATCTCCACACAGCTCCTTAACACCATTCTGAATTGTTCCGCTATTGACCCCTGGTGGTCCCTAGTGGTCCGACTCAAATGGAGTCCCTAGTCAGGGACGAGGGGGCTGGTTGCCAAAAATAAGTATGCAGTGCAAGCCATGAGTTGTATATCTGAGGTATAGGGAAAAATATAGGCGTCCTTATTTTCTCATAATGGAGGCATAATAGGGGCATAATAAGGGGTCAACCGCGCCGGTACTCTGAGCTTACAATCGCACGCTTACAAAAACGTGATGGCCTGATGCTAATGTGACCCTGCAAACGTCGATGGCCTAGCGAGTTGCACGAAATGAATGAAAGAAATCAATCGCTGCACCATTCCAATGCCAAGCATGAAGCCAAGCATGAATGCAACATGCCCTGGTGCTGGCACACACAGCTGCTCATTGGCAGAGAGGAAGGCCATGGCATCAGGGCAGACTCCCTGGGGAACGTATGGCCATGGGGCGGGGGAAGGGTACAGGGGCCGCATGACTAGGGCCAGGCTGTATTGAACATGGCGTGTTGAAGCCCCCGATAGGAGCGGAGACTGCCTGCGGGCTGTTTAGGACATAGAAGGACATAGCATAGAACATAGCAGCGGCAGCAGCAGTGGCAGCAGGGGCAACAACGGCAACACTGGCAGGAGCAGAAGCTGCAGCAGCAGCATCATCAGCATCAGCGGCAGTGGCTACAGCGGCAACACTGGCAGCAACGACAGCAGCGGCAGCAGCTGCAGCAGCTCGCGCGGCAGCAGCAGCGGTGGCAGCAGCAGCAGCAGCTCGCGCGGTAGCAGCAGCAGTGGTGGCAGCAGTGGCAGCAGGGGCAACAACGGCAACACTGGCAGCAGCAGAAGCTGCAGCAGCAGCAACAGCACCAGAAGCTGCAGCGGCAGTGGCTACAGCGGCAACACTGGCAGCAGCGACAACACCGGCAGCTGCAGCAGCGTGGCAGCAGCAGCAGCAGTTCGCGCGGCAGCAGCAGCAACAGCAGGGGCAACAACGGCAACACTGGCAGCAGCAGAAGCTGCAGCAGCATCAGCAACAACAGCAGCAAGCGGCAGTGGCTAAAGCGGCAACACTGGCAGCAGCGACAGCAGCGGCAACACCGGCAACAGCAGCAGCGATGGCAGCAGCAGCAGCAGCAGCGGGATTGCGCTGGTTGGTGATGCGCAACATGAGTGATGTGGCATTACACTTGCTCTTGGTGTGCATCTGTGCAATAGAGCAACATGTGAGCAAGCATCAGCAAGTGGTGGCAGAGCAGTGCACGGGACACGTGTGGTGGGCAAGGTGTTGTAATGGTGACAGAGAGCGCAGCACTCACTTGGCACAAACATGCACATAGCACCACACAGCAGCTTGGGCCTCCTGTAGTAGGCGTCATGGAAATGACGAACGCGCGCAAAAGGGTCTGATGGTAGAGTTGGGATGAACCTCCAACTGCACGGGTACAGATTACAGCACGTGAGCACATGTTGCAACATGTATTGCAACAGATATAGGCTGCTCAGCATTCCCGCTACTGTAAATGCTACCACGATGTTGCTGCAACACCACTTGCAATTCTCACCTGCTCGGGTGTTGCGTTTGTCCCCGTAATGGGGAACTTCTTGTCGTTGAGCGTCGGAACTGCAAAGATAGTAGCGTCCTGAGTCGCAAGACCCTCGCGCTGCTGAAGAGCTGTGATGAAGGGCTGTGATTAAGCAAGCCGGCCGCCCCCACCTTGACCATTGACAACGACCACCTCCTGCGCGTGTGCCGCTGGCATACTTGCATCTGTCGCTACGTTGACATTGGCAATGGGTTGACCATGTGGTAGATGCGGAGCGAACCATTTGGGCTGCCAATAGCCAGGGTGGACGCCACGGCTTGCCACAGAGACACGACCAGAACAGGGAGGTGGCATTGGTAACGAGATGGCTGAGGCTCGAAGTACGGTGCAGCTTTGGTCAATTAGCTCCCAGGTGCCTAACTGTGCTATCTCGCTAGATGTTGCAGGGGCGCCACTGCTCGCTGCTGCGTCGCTGCCGCATGTGATAGCTGAAGCTGACTTGCGGCCTCCTGACAATTGAGTAGCATTTTCCAACGTGGCTGCCTGGCTATGCGGCTGTCGGGCTGTGCGGTTGTCTGGCTGTGCGGCGGTCTCTGTCGACTTGACTGTGGTTGACCTCATCTTGACCTCCTTTTGAATCGGTCACACGTCAGTGGCCGCGCAAGTCGTGCAAGCCGCACAAGCTGTGCAAGCCGCGATGGCGTGCAAAGCAAACGGGTAGAATAAAGCCCTCAATGGGGTAAGGAATGGCTAGATGAGGCTGTCGGCAAGTCGTGCGAGCCGCTTAAGCCGAGCTACTTATAACTGCCAGGCTGGCGACCGGCAAAACATAATGGTCGAGCGGCAAATGATAATGGTCGAGCGGCAAGTGCACTTTTTGATAATGGTCGAGCGGCAAAGAGCACTTTTTGATAATGCTCGTGCGGCAAACGAGAGCGTTGGTCCAGCAACTGCGTTGCGAATGCGTTGTTCGTAGTGCTGGTCAACGTGGGATAGGGGCGGTCAACGTGGGACGGGTATACAGCTACTACTATTGCTACCTCTACGTTGCTCAAGCGACTCTACGCGATAGCTTAGCGGACGTGCTACCTGGCTGGCATGTATACTTATAACTGCCAGGCTGGCGACCGGCAAAACATAATGGTCGAGCGGCAAAGCATAATGGTCGAGCGGCAAGTGCACTTTTTGATATTGGTCGAGCGGCAAGCACGCTTCTCGCAATACGTTTCGGGGGAGCCTTTGCCTGGCTGTGTCTAGCGGCTGTGTCTAGCGGTTGCATACAGTGTTGGTCAACGGTGGCGGTTACGGGAATGCGAAACCTCAGATATACCAGATAATCGCCGTTACCTCTCGCATTATGCGAACTAATGGTCTCGTCCTCGGCTCTGCTACCATACATCCCTCGGCTGCGCCTCGGGATGTATGTCCGCGCCACCTCGGCCTCGTCCATTATTTTCGCATAATGCTCTCGGACCGCCAATTATCTACTACATCTCTCAAGGGTGGGGCAGCCTGGTGTGGCCGCCTACGCCACAACTAGCCAGAGTGGGCTTTGGGCACCAGAGTGCATGCTATGCTGGTTTGAAGCTGGCGCAACCAGCTCGGCAAGCATAAGGATGGCATACATAGCATGCAGCAGAGCTTGTAGGGTCAGGGTGTGCCTGTTTCAACGTGTATTTCCCAGCATCTTGTTCTTGACAGACCAGGGTGGGGGAATGTGCCGCCTCGCTACCTCTCTTCATCAGCTGTGCAAGAGAAGCTAAGCCTGCTTTGCTAAGGGGTCAGTTTCAAGTGAGGTCAGCAGTGTGAAGTTGGCCAGGCTGTCCTGAGAGCCCTGACAGCTCTCCGCAGTAAGCCACTATTGACACCTAAAAGGAGCCCGAACCAAGAAGGTGTTCAACTAGTCGTCAGCAGTCCATCCGTACGATACGCCAACCATCTCACCACCATTCAAATCAAAAATACAAGCGACAACACCGTCAAAGCGACACGGGAGACCAACTCCTGAATAGGGCGTTCCCGGCCAGGTCCTATTAAGACCCGGGTCTTAAGACCCTGAGGATTTTGAACGGGGTCTTAAGACCTCACCGGCCCACCGGCGGCACACATCAGCGCCACTAGCGCTATGACTACGCCTGTCAGTCTTACACCGCCCGACACCGAAGAACGGGCGCCACAGCGTCAGGCCGCAAACTCTCTCACTCCCTCACACTCGACCGTCAGTAAAATTGTGTGTTGCATGTTGCACAAGCCGCCGTTGCGGGCTCTGCCACTGTTGTAATCCCCTAACCCTGTAACCCCGATAGACTGGCCCAATCCACTAGCGATACTTCATTCTGTCACTCCGAAGGTGAGCATACCCGACCCTGACAGGAATCGATCTAGGGACCTCTCGCATAAGTGCTACTTTCAGGTCTTAAGACCTCTAGTACCGGTCTTAAGACCTTTAGGACCCAAAACATCAGGCAGGTCTTAAGACCCGGCACGCCCTACTCCTGAACCCTACAGCCCTCATGCTACACCAAAATAATGCTGGCCGCGTCCCCAAAACAATTTCCTCACGCGGAGGGGTTTGCGACTTGTGCAGCAGGATGCACGGGCCTTTAGCAAGCAGGCCTTTACTGCATCTAACATCTACCATGCCGGTCTAACGGTAGACCGTATAATCTAGTATATAGTTAGATGCCTAGGGACGATATCTACTAACGAGAGCGATGCACGAAGATTACAAACCCCATGTTGGGACCGGCTGGTGTTAAACGCAGTTGGAACCCCTAATGAAATCTTCCTGGCCTGTAAGAATTGGCGGTGCAGCTCACCAGCGCGAGGCTAGCGGGCTGCTCGGGCTGATGTGCACCTGTGCCGGGGCGGGATTCTGGGACATCGGGTCGCGCTGTGCCGGTAATGGCCTGCTTAGTGGGGCTGTTTTCAGCGAGCAGCTAACTCGCTCAACGGCTCAGCGGCATGGACGGGCTCACCTTTTCC
This sequence comes from Haematococcus lacustris, assembly GCA_030144725.1. Classification (NCBI taxonomy): domain Eukaryota; kingdom Viridiplantae; phylum Chlorophyta; class Chlorophyceae; order Chlamydomonadales; family Haematococcaceae; genus Haematococcus; species Haematococcus lacustris. The sequence continues at coordinate 3,892,814 of JASKMD010000003.1, forward strand.
CATGCCGGAATTGGCTGTTTTCCCATCTTGCCTTTATCACTATGCAACCAAGACTTCAGATGATGGACTGCCAACTTTGGTGATTTCCTAACGTGTCAACTGTCCAGAAACTGGATCCAGAAATGGGAATTTGCCAACCTGAAAAATTGCAATATCCGCCGTTTACGCTGCGCTGGGTCCAGGCTGCCTATAGAAGTCGCTATAACATTCAACGACGCTCCAGAACACGTCGCTGGGGCTGGCTGCACACTCGTCAGGCCAGCAGCAGCTCATCACACCAATCGGCGGATTCATCCGTGCGGAAATGAGTCAGTCTTTATCTCTTGGGCCATGGGGGTCAGGATGTCCCAACATGGGGTTGGTAATCTTCATGCAAGTACTCTCTACAAAGTGCACCGTTTTCAGTAGCTTCTATCGCATTGGCAGCTGCGCAATATTGCTCGTATCCTGGCAAGCGGCGCGTTAATCGTTGCATCAGAGTCCTTGCCGGTGCAAGCGATCGCGGACACACCTCAGCTGCTCAGCACCGATTGTTCTAGTGGTGAGTAGTGCAACCAATGAGGGAACTCCGCCTGGCATCCAGCCGGAAGTACAATCACATTTCAGCCCGCCTTGCTCGCTCCGCGAGCCTCTTGTTGGTGCAGGCGGTGTTGGAGGGCTATCGCTGGGCATGTTATGTATCGACATTGCTGCAAACGCGGGAAATGTGCGTATCTCTCTCGCCAGTCCCACAAGAAAAGGGACCCTCAGCCACAAAATGGCATTCTGTGGGCTGACCACTTTGACTTTCCAGATTTTCGATACATAACTCTGTTCCTTACTCAACGTCACAGCTGCTGGAGAAGAAAGCATGGCAATTAGTTAATCAGGCCTGCTCGAAATGACATTGGCGTGACCCGACTTTGCCTTGCAGGAATGATTGGCCCATCCGACCCTGCCCACTGCGGCCCCCCACCTCCCCAGCCCAACATCGCCTTCCTACCTCCGCTCACCCCCTCCCAACCCCAGCCCCGCACTCCACCCCCCCTCCCACCCCCTCCCAGCCCGCCCCCCTTGCCCTCCCACCCCCGCTACCCCCTCCCAACCCCCCCCCCCCCCTCCCAGCCCCCTCCCACCCCCACCCAGCCCCCCCCCCTGCCCTCCCACCCCTGCTACCCCCTCCCACCCACCTCCCCCCCCTCCAGCCCCCCCCTCCAGCCCCCCCCACCAGCCCCCCCCTCCATCCACCTCCCCCTCCCTCCTTGTCCCGGCCCTAGCAACTCCAGCCAACTGCCTCCAGCTCAGCACCTCCTCGAAGCCCAGCTGCGCAAGTATCAGCGCCGGCCCCAATTAACCCGCAAGCAGAGGCAGCAACTACAGATATTAAAGCAAACAGGTGTTTCTATTGAGGTCCTGCGGCGGTGGGCTGACAGCAACTGCAGCCGGCTTGACACCCATGGCAGACCTGGTGGCACAAAAGTGCAGCCCACACCGGGGCCGAGCCCACCTGAGCCCACACCGGGGCCGAGCCCACCTGAGCCCTGTGACCTCTTCATCCCCACCCAAGAGGCCTCACCTGGACAGCCAGCAGCAAGGACAGCAGCATACACAGCCCAACAGTACCTCAGCACAGCCAGGTTGATGTTGAAGACACAAGTCAGCCGTCGCCGGCTTTCCACATGCCGGCGGCTGTTCATCACAGAGCAGTGTGTGGTGGCCAACACTCACCGGCCTGGCGAGCGCACCACTGTGGGACGGCAACTGCGAGTGGTCTACAAGTACCTGCGGCAAAGAACCCTAGGTAAGCTGGGCTGGGCTGGGCTGGGCTGGGCTGGGCTGGGCTGGGCTGGGCTGGGCTGGGCTGGGCTGGGCTGGGCTGGGCTGGGCTGGGCTGGGCTGGGCTGGGCTGGGCTGGGCTGGGCTGGGAGGATAGGGGAGGGGAGGGGAGGGGTGGGAAGGATTGGAAGGTGGTGGTGGTAAGCACATGGTGAAGGACAGGGTTCAGCAATGTTGCCCATGCATTGTGCATGCAGATAAGCTACGACAAGCCAAAGCGATCCACGTGCAGTTTGATGGCTGCACATGCAAGAAGCATGGCAAGGTGCTCGTCATCAGAGTGACAGCTGCTGTGGGTGCTGGTTCAGTACCAGGTTCAGTAGCCGCTGGCCAACATCAGCGCCTCACCGCCCAGATCACAGACGTGTTGGCCATCGTCCCCCTCCCATTGTCAGACATGCAAGGCCAGCTGCAACACTTGGTGCCAGCTCAGCAGCGACAGCAACTGGAGCATCAGCTGCTCACCTACCTGCAGGTGCATTGCAAGGCCATGTCAAGCTACTACGAACAACACGTCCAGATGCAGAATGCCCTGCCTGGCCTCTTTGCAGCTCTTGGCAGCTCTGACACTACAACGCGTTGGGAGGCAGCGCAAGAGGTGGTTAGCCATGCAGAGATGATGCAGCAACAACAGGAAGACCAGCAGCAGCAGCAGGGAGTGGAGGGCCAGCAACAGAAGAGGACACGGCAGCGGCTGCCAATGTGTGACCCTCGTGTGTGGGACGCGCATGGCACATGGGAGAAGCATGAAAAGCAGATCTGTGCCATGGCCGACATGCAAGAGCTGAGTGAGCAGGACCAGCAACAACTGCAATCGCATCTGGAGGTGTACTACCTTGCCTGCCCAGTATCCAATGCCCCTGTGGAGTCCCTGCTGCAGCTACTCAAGCATGGGACGGGCATGTTCATGGAGCTACCAGCTCTGCTTGAGCTCATGTCCATGCGTACCCACATCGATGCCATTGGCGGGGTGGACGTGCTTGACTTTGCACAGCGACCTATGATGGGAGCGATTACAGCCACACCACTGTCGAGGAGGCTGAGAAGCTATCTGTTAGGGAGCTGCAAGCTTACCTTCGCTTCCACCAGCAGGAGCTTATGAAGGGGTGGCTGAAGCCCAAGCTGAAGGGTCTTGTCATGGCCCATATCTGCAACACAGTAGCCGCCCTGCATGGCGATGAGCTGGGGGTAGCAGCAGGTGCCGGTGCTGGTGCCGCCCCTGACCTGCCCCCCCCTCCTGCTGCACCCCCTGGGCAGCAGCAGGCAGCTGGTGCTGGTGCCGCCCCTGGGCTGCCCCCCCCTCCTGCTGCACCCCCCTGGCAGCAGCAGGCAGCTGGTGCTGGTGCCGCCCCTGACCTGCCCCCCCCTCCTGCTGCACCCCCCTGGCAGCAGCAGGCAGCTGGTGCTGGTGCTTCCCCTGGGCTGCCCACCCCTCCAGCTGAGCAGCAGGGGGTCAGGGCGGAGCTGGACACAAGCTCGACACGCAAGCGGAGGGCGGGCGGGAGGGATCGGACCCAACATATCGAGCAAGGTAACGTAGCAATGGCCCACACACCTTGAGTGGCCTTACCGAGTGGCCAGGTAGTAGGTACTACTCACGTAGCGGTCAAGCAATGCAGCAGCCTTGTATACTTCCGAGCATGGGTGGAGGGGCGTCGTTACATCGGTTTGGCGTGCCATGTGCATTGTTTTGACTGCGGCGACTGTCCCTGACTGTTTGCAGAGGCTACTGGGCCACGTCGGTCGCGGCGGTCGGTCGCGGCGAGGCCCGCATGAGCAAAACTGGCATGGATTTGAATGTTAAGATTTGAGCCGCCATAGCACTCAGCACAGTGCACAGTAATTAATGTTACAAGCTGCACCGCATAGTTGACAGAGTCCTCTATCCAGGGATGTGCGAAACATAAATAGAAACCACGTGGCTGAGACGCGGCGTCGTTTTGATTACCAGGGGTCGGTTTCCTATCATTTCCTGTCATTTTTTGTTAGTTGGGGTCGCCTGAATGGGGGTGGTCTAACCGCGGGGGTGGCCAGTTTTGTACATGGAGAAGTCGCATTTTCAAATTCTCATTCGCAGGCAGGCTGCAGGTTGCCAGGTGCCTGCAGCAGTGGAAAGACTGTGTGTCCCGGTGGGTTTTTGTCGGCTATCTGCCGAGCAATATGGTTGAAGAGCGGTCCCTTAGCGAAGGCAGAGCAGCCGATGCAGCAGATAAGCGCGATGGCGGCAGCAGCAGACACGAAAGCAGCAAAAGAAAGAGCAGTAGCGGGAGGGTAGAGCGCAGCGATCGTAAGTCGTCCAGACGCAGTCGCAGCGGTAGTAGAGACAGGAAGAGCTCCAAGCGCAGCAGTCGCTCGCCAGGACGTGGGAAGAGCAGCCGGAGAAGCAGGTCCGACTCGCGTGACAGGCGCAGACGGCGAAGCAGGTGGGATTGATAACGTGCATGCTCTTGCCCGTTCATGCAAGATGTCCGGACTTTGTGCTATGGCGTACTACAGGTCTAGAGATGTGAAGAAGAGCTCGTCCAGCAGAAAATCGAGGTTCGTCTCTATATCAGCAGATCAGCATAGATGTGCCCTCAGCCTGGCTCATCATCGGGGCCTTGCGGGGATGCAGGTCAAGGTCACGCGACCGAAGCAGGCGCAGCCGCAGCAGAGATAGGCGCCGGACCAGCAGTAGGCGGAGTCCTAGCTCCAGCTCGGACGAAATCGGTGGTTACAAGCCTCGCAAGCGCCAGGAGCCACCTCCCGTCATCACCAATGGTGTGGAATTGCAGTCTTGGCACGCCACGTGCAGCCCAGGCTATGCTCTGGCCCAGCCATGCATCGCTTGGCGATGCAGGTCCTGGCACGGGGTCTGACCCCTTTGCATCCATGCGACAGCCTATTGTGCCCAACGACCCTCAAGCTCAGCTGCGCATGTGGCAGCTGCAGCAGCTTGAAGCCCGTACTATGGTGGGTCCAGCTACAGCCGAGTCCATATGCTCAGATTGGTGTCATGGACGACGCAAGATGGGGACTGACAGGCAGCCAGGCGCTTGCTCTGCTTCTAACAGGTGCTGGAGCAGCAGGCCAAGAGTGCAGCCACCGCCACCTCCAAGACACAGCGGGAGGTGTATGTGGGCGGCCTCATCCCGGGTGCCATCACGGGGGAGGCCCTGCGCACACTGTTCAACTCAGCCCTGGCGGTCCAGTTCCAGGGCCACCTCATGCCAGGCATGGACCCCGTCATCAACGTCAACCTTCACCCAGAGGTGTGAGATAACACCAGCAGCGCCGTCATGGCCACCGCCCACAGTGTCGACAGCAGTACCCAGAGCACCACCCTGTAGTGGCAACAGTCGTAGCACACAGTACAACCCGTTTTGCTGCAATGTCGCTCGCTTAGCCATTGAACTGATGATTGCTGCAAGCGGTAGCTCAGCCACTTGCATGGCCGTTTGCTTAGTGGCTTGCATGGCTGCTTGCTTGTCAGCTCGCATGGCTGCTTGCTTGACTGCTTGCATGGCTGCTTGCTTGGCTTCAGGGCAAGTACTCTTTCGTTGAGTTCCGCATCCCTGACATGGCCACTGCAGCCCTGGCCCTGAGCGGGCAGGTGCAGTTGCTGGGCTGCAACCTCAGCGTGGCCCGCCCCTCAGGCTATGTGGACCCCAGCAAGGCACTCAACAGCAGCCAGGCAACAGCAGCGGCGCTGGCAGCCTTCAAGAGGGGAGACATGCAGGTCCGCAGGGGAGCAGGGGGGAAGGGGCGGGACGGTAGGGACCAGGGGCCAGGGGGAATAAGGGCTGAGGGGCAGGACCAGCCCTACACACAGCAGCCATGGCTGGCTTCGGTGGTGTCTGCTGCAGAATACCAAACAGCTTCAATTCAATATACTGTCTCACACCCACTGCTGTCCTGCCCAGGGTCCCATCACACTCGGCATGTGACTTGTTTCACAGAGGTGGGAGCGTGCTGCCTCATGCAGCCTGGGCATAGTGGTGCTGCTGCTGCGGCCCTCCCCTGCTGTTCGCCCTCAGGAGCTCCCCCTCTTGCCTCACCTGCCAGCTGCCCACCTACCCCCACCCTGCCCGCCATCCTGGCGCTGCCCCACTCTCCAGTGACAAACTCCCACACCCACACCCACCTGGCTGCTGTCTGTGCCCGCCCCCCACCCACCTCCCTTGATCACATGTCAATGTGCTGCATGCTGTCCAATGCGCCGCCCCGCAGGCCCTGGCTGCCGCTGCGCTGGCGGGTGCCAACCTGCGCGGCCTAGGGCTGCCGCCTCACATTGAGGACCCGGCCTCTGCCGCCGCGCCCCAAGTCACCCCAGGGGTGAACATCGATGGCCTTGCGCCCCTGCCCACCTCTGTGGTATGCATCACAGGCATGGTCACGGCGGAGCGGCTGAAGAGCGACGAGGAGTACAACGGGGTGGGTGGGGCCCGCGCAGGGGCTAGCGCTGGAGGCAGGTGCCATGGGCGGCAGGGGATGTGATTGGATGTGTGAGAAGCGTGAGATGTCGAGTATCTGGTGCAGGCAGTGCGGGGCGGCAGGGCAAGCAGGGGTGGGTGGGGTGTAGGGTTAGCTTGGCTGCCAGTGTGTGACAGAGTGTGCGCTAGCATGGGGGCAGTATGTGGCTGGGACGCTCTCCAGCAAGAGAAGTAAGGCGTACAGAATGTGGTCTGTGAGAAGTGTGAGGTGTGAGGTGCAGGCAACGAGGGGAGGCGGGGCAAGGGCATGTAGGGGAAGCTGTGGGTCAGACTGGCTGGGTGCAAGTGTGCAATGGAGTATGCAGTGGAGTGGAGTGGAGTGGAGTGTGCAGTGGAGTGTGCAGTGGGGTATGCAGTGGGGTATGCAGTGGGGGTCAGGCATGTGGCAGGGCAGGAGGGCGGGCGCATTGCAGCCCTGCCAGTCACCAGCGTGCCATGGGGCCTGCCGCCTGCTGCTGAGCCTCCTAGCTCCACAACCTGCTGTGAGTGATGGGCGGACAACCTGACAGGCCAGGCCAGGGCCAGGGCCAGGTAAGGCAGGGCGGACATTCTGGTAGGCAGGAATGGTAGGCCAGGTTGAGAGCGATGGCTGACACTCTGAAACGGCGGGCCAGGCCAGGGATGTCAGGCCATGGCAGCAGGGCAAGGCAGGCAGGGTGGCATCCACTTGCATTGTGAGTCCTACCAGCTTGGCACGCCAGTCTAGGCCAACAGCACCCTGTCCACCCCCCCCATATTAAAGCTTCAATTGAATCTCCCACTTGTTCCTGCTGCTGCCGCTGCTGCTGCTGCTGCCTGTCCGCTGCTGCTGCTGCTGCCTGTCTGCTGCTGCTGCTGCCTGTGTGCTGCTGCTGCCTGCACCTGGCTTTTGCGTAGGCGGCCCTGAGCAGCTGGCCTGCTGCTGGTGTGCCCCCTGTGCTGAGCAGCAACAGCTGCAGCAGCTCGAGCTGCTGGCTCAGCTGGTTGACCCCCGCGCTGGCTGCGTCCTGTGATGCTGCTGCCGCGTGGTATGATGATGATGATGATGATGATGGTGATGATGATGATGGTGCTGATGTTGGTGGTGGTGATGTTGGTGGTGGTGATGTTGGTGGTGATAATGATGATGATGAGTGCGCAGTGCCCCCTTATCCCGACTGCCACTGCTGCTGCCGTCCACCATTGCGGCAGCAGTAACAGCTGTGGTGGTGGTGGTGGTGGTGGTGGTGGTGGTGACGATTGCGCAGGGCTCCCATGGCCCACCTGCCACTGCTGCTGCCGTTCTCTCAGGGGCAGCAGTAACAGCCATTCCACCCTCTGATTGCCAGGGCGTGCACCACAGCAACAGCAGCGGGTCTCAGCTGGTCACAGCCAGCTAGTTTGAGTGAAGGAGTCACACTCTTCAGCTAGAAGCAAGATGAGCGGCGCAGCAGGGTGGGGGCCGCCAGCTGTGCCAAGGCAGGCATATATCTCTTTAGTTGGCACCAGGCAGCACATGCACCTAGACGGTGCTGCCCAGTCCAAGCTCATTGCAGCGGCTTCATGGACGGCACGTGCAATGCGTGCAGCGCATGGGTGCCCAGCTGCTAGCGTGGCAGGGCTGCCAGGGAGGGCCGCCTGCCGCCCCTGCCTGGCCCTGCTGCAGCTGGCAGGCGGGGTGGCCCAGCTAAGTCACAGCTGGCCAGCGGCTGCTGACCCCCAGCCAGTAGCAGAGCGTCCTGGCAATGGGGGTGCCAGGGTGCAGGTGGGGCTCCTGATGCCACCGCTGCCAGCGTGCCTGACCCCTGGCCCTGCTTCCCGCCCCGCAGTTGAAGGAAGACCTGCAGGAGCAGTGCAACGGCATCGTGAAGGACTGCTGCCTGGAGGTCAAGATCCCTCGGCCGCATGACCCAGCGCTGTCGGACCAGTACCTGGGCATCGCCAACTATGGCCGGGTACGAGCCAGCCAGCCAGCCAGCCAGCGGGCTGCACATGCACCCCATGCGGCTCATGCGCATGCACTGTCTAAAATGGCTGGTCAGCCGGGTGGTTGGGTGGTTGGAGGCCACACCTGGTCACACGGGTGCATGCTCAACCCCAGTGCATTGAGAATGTTATGCATGCCCAACAAACGTGCAATACAGGGTGGCATGTGCTGCTGCTCTTCACTACACTGCTGCAGTGGCCCCATGCACCTGTCTGACACCCCTGTCTGCGAGCATAGTGCCTCTTTAGGCCATCTGCTGCAGCTGTGCGTTGGGCATGGTGGGCAGCACATGCACAGCTGGACTGTGGTCCCAACATCATCATCAGCAGCAGCAGCAGCACCAGCAGCAGCACAGCCACAACAAGCTGGCCTCCATGTGGTGTGTTCTGGTGTGAGTGGTGTGTCCAGGTGTTTGTCAAGTTTGTGACGCCTGAGGCTGCCCTGGTGTGCAAGGACAAGATCCACGGCCGCCTGTATGGGGGGTCGCTGGTGCAGGTCAGGGAGGGCAGGGGGGGAGGCTGGCGGGGGGGCAAGAGGGGCAGGGGTCAAGAGGGTGGCAGGGGTTGCAGGGGAGGGGGAGGCTGGGAGGGGGGGCTGAGTGGGGGGGGAAGGCTGCCAGGGGGGGTGCGGGGGCCAGGAATTTTTTGTGGTATGGTGGGGCTGACCTGACACGACACGACACGACACGACACGACACGACACGACACGACACGACACGACACGACACGACACGACACGACACGACACGACACGACACGACCCGGCCCGGCCCGACCCGACCCGACCCGACCCGACCCGACCCGACCCGACCTGACCCGACCTGACCCGACCTGACCTGACCTTGCAGGTCTACTTCATCACGGACGAGGCCTTCACCAAAGCTTGACACCCGCCAGCCAAGCTGCTGTGGTAGTGGACTGCAGGGGAGGGTGACCACAAGGCTGCTGCATGATTGGGAAGTTGGCAGCGTGGCCTGGGCACCCCGGTCAGCAGGGAGCTGGGTGGTAGCTGGGTGGCACCTGGACAAGAGCAGCTGATGGCTGTCGGCTGCGCTTGCCTACAATCAGGCCAAGCACGGGACACCAGCTGTGCCCTAACGGTGTGCCGTGCTATTGGCAGCGAAGAGGAGCTGCAGTTGTAGGCAGCCCGAGAGTCGTCCATTGTACGGTTCTGTTGTACTGCTTTGCTGGACAGCTGCATGGGATGTGTTCTAGCAATACCCAGCCTTACCCAGGCTGGGTTGACGAGCGACTTGGACAGTTTGTGGCACCATGCTATGCTGCAGGCAGTGCCATGACTAGGGCGCGACCGATCATATGACTTGCTGAGGAATTGGTCATATGACTGAATATGATGGCATAAAGATGGGATATGACCGGGTCTGTAGTCAAGAGGATAATGTAGCAGATTACCACACTAATCCACCTGGTAACCCCGAGTATGAAGAGGGTTTGACGCCCTCAAAACCAGTATCGCTCTCAGTTGCAGTTAACCCGCCGCAACACTCCTCTACTCTCCGCGAAGTTAACCATTGAGGTTGAGACCACGGCAATGAAGCTCTCTGTATCCTCTTGTAATCGATCTTGGCCTTGGTCATGCGCAAAGTGATTTTGGCTACACGCGTCCCGGGTTCCATGCTCCTATCTCAAAGATGTCAAGCTCATCAACTGCAGCGGCCGGAGCAACCTATGTGCAATGTACAAGCCTTGTAGCATGCGATGCTAAGGTTGCATGCTTTTGCTTAGCAAAAGGGGTCAGCAAATTCGAAATGCTCGGCGGTTGGGTCCGACGGTTGGGTCGCCACGGGTCGTCCATTTGCGCTGCTGAGACGCTCCCCAAGCAGCTACGGGTATGCAGGAGAATCGTGTGGGGCCAGACCGCGCATCGCGCCAGCCACTTTTGCACAAGGCCGAAAAGTGCAGTGGTTGCGAGCAAATGGGATTCTAGAAACATGGGAACAGGGCCCATAGCTTGTTGTTGATGCGCAATTGACTTTGGTTCGGTTTTGGCTTGATCATGGGCCTATCCGCGAACGGGCTCGTAATTCAAATTTTCTTTGATTTTCTAGTTCGGTAGTGGTTGCGCCAACCGCCTCGGAATGGCGTCCTTCCTCGCTCTGTAGCAGCGCGAAGGGCAAACGAGTTACTACGCAATAGCGATGCGCGCTCACAAGCCCGAAAACTCCAGTCAGTGAGGCGGGCGGCCAAAAAGTGCGACCGCGATTAGGGCCGAAGCATAATGGTCATATTCATATTTGAGGCGCTGCGGGGCATGCACACATCGCGGTGACCATTCGCTATGAGGGCTATGAGGCCTGAGCTGCTCCTCAACAACATGCTGCAGCACGAGTTTGCGGGCACCGCCATTTGAGGAGGCGCATCTCCTCCGGCGGCAGCTACGTGGGCTGTATCCCTCTAGCTATGAGGGGTGCCACTGCCAGGGCATTTGTCTCCCCCAGCAGGCCCTCCTGGGCTATTACGGCGCGCAAAGGTCGGCCACGTGACCGTGTGTGTGAAAGAGATTATTTTCAATTTACTCCTTTTTCTCGGCGGGGGAAACCAGTCCGAGAAAAAGGAGAAAAATTGAAAGTTATCTCTGCCGAGTGAGGCCCCTAAACTTCGACCATTTGCAGCGCTGAACCATTCCCTGGGCTGCTGCTACAGCACAACAGAATACTACGGGGTCAGACCAGTGAGAGCTGCAGCCAGTCGTGCGGGCGGCCAAAAAGCGTAGCGGTTGAGGCGAAAAATTTGAAAATTTTTCTCGTCGGTTCGCGGATAGGCCCCATATTTCGGACCTTTTTCCCAAAAAACGCCAAATTCAAAGATAATTTGAACCTTCTTATGAAACTTGCCGAGGTTGGGCAGCAGCTTAGCGACCGCCAACCGCACTACGTGCTACGTCGAAATGCGCTTCAGATTCGGGGCCACCAAGGAGGCGCTGAGGCGCAGTAGCTTGCGCACACACTTTTTTAAGTTACTTGTAATTACTTTGATTATCTACGAGGACCCCCGCACGTGGGCACCCAAGGCAAGATTGCTGAAGATTATTGAATCGAATGTCGAGTCGTTGATGGTCGTAAGCACCATCAGCGCATTAGCACGGCCAGCAGCCTGTACAATGGCGAGCCCCCTCACCACTGCGGGTGTCCTCGCCATAATAGAGCATATGCTGCGACTGCCGACTGCCGAAATACTGCCATGTGCGCACGCTGGAAGGCGTCCCAGCCGCGACCTTGACAACCGCGCCAGTGTCAATGACGCCAGCCGCAGCAGCAGCACCAAGCGAAACCAACCACCACCTGCCAGGCCCACAACCCGACTAACAAGGCCGTGGAGCCTCACTAACGCAAATGACCTTGCTAGTGCACTCGGGATTTCAGCAGAGAGGGTCAAGCCTTGTTTCAAGCATTGTGTTTGCCAGCGTGTAATGCTACAATCTGTCACGAAACATCAAGGGGAGTCATAGATTGCGTATTACAGCATCCCTGACAGCAACCCCGTGGTTAGCCAGAGCACGCAACTGCTGGATTGCTGCAGGCGCCCGCATCCTTTGCACGCCCTCAAACAACAGCATCCTTTGCACGCCCTCAAACAACAGCAGCGGAAGAATGCCTAGGGCAATGACAATCTCAAGGTCATCATCGCTGTCGACGTCGTCCATCCAGCCGTGGCCGCCATCCCACATGCCCATTGCCATTGCGGAGTATATGCGATATGGGAAAGGTCAAGCTTGCGCCTCTGCGACCCCTGACCAGCACGGCGGCAAATCAGTACGTCATTCCTCTCATTCTAAGGCAAATCTTCAAATTATCTTCAAATTATCTTCAAATTTGCCGCGTTCGGAAAAAGGTCCTTCATCATATTCTCTGGCTTGATCATATTGGGTCATATCTTAAAGATTTTTCCGGGCGCGCCTTAGCCATGACCAAAAACCATTTATTTTCCATTGCATGGCTGCAGGGCGAATGTCGTGTCTTGTCTGCCCCCAGCTGAAGTCAGGGTACGTCGTGGGTTGTGTTGTTGCGGCAGCTGATGCAGAGCAGCGCACAGCAAGGCTCAAGGGGTCCGGGACTGATGGAAGTTCGCGGTAGGTGGGTTGGTGCAGGCAGCTGGTCATGGTACACTGTTGAACAGCCCATGAGGTGGGGATGTGGCCGCCACTTTTCGGACCTAATCGCCTCTTCATGATGTGCAATGTGTGTGGGCCCGACCGATATACAACGCTGGAACTCCAGTGGAAGCACTACATATATATTGCGTGTGCACGAGGCGATGTCCGGGTGTCTCTGGATGTCGACCACGCAGGCCCTGCGGCAGGGACCTCTGATGCCAATGATATTAATGGGTCTGCACCGTTACAACGGGTAGTCTGGCATGGCTGCTCGGCCTAGCAAATACCTAGGTTCGGTCGATAAACAACAGCAAACCAGTCTCCTACTGTTTCCACCACCCTGGTCGCAGCCCTTGTGCCCCTACCAGCGGTGAGCTTAGTGCTCCTTTCTCCTCTTTGTTTCTGCAGACTGCACACCAGTTTAGAAGTAGACTATTACTGGTAATATGTTGAGCAGCATGCTTAGAGCAGCATGCTTAGAGCATGCTTAGCGCTCTCACCACCCTGTTGCAAGGGGGGGAGCAAGGGGGGTGGACTTAAAGCGGGGTGTATGTGTGTGCACTCGTGCAAAATAAGGGCTGAATGGCATGAGGCTAGACCTAAGGCTCTTACTTCTGAGCTCAGTTGCTTGAACATTGCAAATCAGTGCTTGAGTATTGTGCACAGCCGATCAATGCTCTATTATGACTGGCGGTGGTATACAGCTCTCACCAGGGGGCATCGCTACGGGATAAACTACAACCCGCCAATTCCGGGCTCGCGGCCTCGCAGCTCACGCTCGATCTGTCTATTTCTCGTCACACTCATGATTATGCTAAAGCGTGGAGGTACACTGGTACTAGCTGGGCAGGTTACGCTTCTCACTTCTACTACCGCCGTTGACCGTTGTTCATGCTCTCTACGCTGCGGTTAGAGCCGTCAGTGCATTGGCCGACGCCCGGGCAGTCTCCGAAGCAGCGGCACGATAGCGAGCCCGCTGCCACGTACCAGCTCCATGAGCGTTGCTGCACTGTCAGCTGAAACGGCCGAACCACCTGGGCTCCCGGCCGCCGATAGCGGTGGCTGTATTACCGGCGTAGCCGGCTGCAGCGATGCGAGTTGCGCAAGCGGACGCTGCTCCTCTTTTGCCACGGCGGCCTTCAAGTCGAAGAAATCCATCGAAAGCTTCTGCAACTCGTCAAGCCTCTCCATCTCTTTCTTATCTTGCGGTGCCGCAGGCGTTGGTCGCGGCGGCCCAGCAGCAGCGGGTCGGTGTGAAGGAGCCTGACGACCCGAAGGATGTCTCAGCTGCTCGACCAGCAGTGGATGATGCTCCAGCGCTCGTACCAGTTTCAACACCTCTGACCGCCTGCCACACAGCACCGGCCCGCTGTGAACGGCAGGGAGCACGGCATCGCGCAAAGCGACTATGAGGCTGCGCAGCACAGGCCCGCTCAGCTCGGTCACACTTGCGGTCACAGCCGGCAACCACGCGTTCCACCAGCTGGCCGTCACGGTGGTGGGCCGCGGACCCATCTGAGCGACAGCCACCGCCACTAAGGCTACGCCTGACGCGTCCAGGACGCGGGGCGAAGGAGCGACCCGGCTAGGTCGGGGCGGCAGCCGGGCGAGCGCCTCATACAGTAGCTGGTGTAGCTCCTGCTCTGGAGGGCAGTGCTGCAGCTTGCCTAGGGCGCGCACACACATCTGAAACTCCGTTCCAGTCAGGGAGGCAAGACGGGGTAGTACCTCCTGCAAGCAGGGGTCAAAGGGGTCACACCACAACCACACCGTAATCACACTTTGCTGACCCTAACAAACCTTAACCCACAAGCAATCACGATTAAAAGCAAGCACGCAACGCAACGCACGCACGCACGCACGCACGCACGCACGCACGCACGCACGCACACCAACACCAAGCAAGGCGTCCCTCTTCTGAGAGAGAGAGCCCCCAGGGTGCCCAGCGTCATCACACACTCTCACTCTCGCCATCACTCAGCTAGCTACACCCTCACCTGAGTCAGGGTGAGGGGGATCAGTGGCAGTGTGATGCTGGAGTGCTCCCGGGTACAGGCCAGGGCCCACAGCAGCATCACACTTTCAGTCCTGTGCAGCACCATGGACCTCTGCCCCTGCCCCTGCCCCTGCCCCTGCCCCTGCCCCTGCCCCTGCCCCTGCCCCTGCCCCTGCCCCTGCCCCTGCCCCTGCTGCTGCCCCTGCCCCTGCCTCTGCCCCTGCTGCTGCCCTCGCCCCTGCTCCACCTGAAGTAGCAGCTGAGGCATAGCAAGCCCCTGCTGCTGCTGCTGCTGCTGCTGCCCCCCCTGCCCTTGCTGCCCCTGCAGCTGCGGTGTGACCTGAGCGATGTGCGTCAGCGCATGGAGTAGGTGGCTGGATGGTGCTGGAGGTGGGGTGTCTGCTAGGGGTGCAGTGGGTAGGGGTATGAGAGGCCTGACGGGCCGCCTCAGCTGTGGGGGGGCCTTGGTCGACACAGGCTGCTGCTCATGCTGCTGCTGCTGCTCATGCTGCTCGTGCTGCTGCGGCAGCGGCGGTTGTGGCTGCTGCTGTTGCGCTGCTGGCAGGGGCAGTTGCACCAGTGGCTGTGTCAGCGTCAGTGGCTGTGGTGGAAGAGGTGGCAGGTGTGGCAAGGGGGGCTTTGTGTCGCTGTGGGGCGAGGAGGGCAAGGGCGAAGGCGGGGATGGTTGCGCTGAGAGCAGTTGAGCAGCACCTCCTCCTCCTCCCGGTCTGTTGGCTACAGGTTCAGGGCCAGCGTGCCAAGGTGGGGGTGAGGGCTGGGACGAGTGACCCAACCTCAGCTTGCGCAGCAGCTGGTTCTGAAGAGCGTCCATGTAGCGGCTGGGCGGAAAGGTGGACTGCTGGCTGCTGCACCACAGAGCCTGCGGAGGGGAGGCAGCAGCAGGGGTCAGGGCGAGGTCAGGGCAGGAGCAGCCAGGGGCCAGCCATGAAGCTCTGAACAGGCTCTGTGCATCCCCCTCCTCCCTCCTCCCTCCTCCCTCCTCCCTCCTCCCTCCTCCCTCCTCCCTCCTCCCTCCTCCCTCCTCCCTCCTCCCTCCTCCCTCCTCCCTCCTCCCTCCTCCCTCCTCCCTCCTCCCTCCTCCCTCCTCCCTCCTCCCTCCTCCCTCCTCCCTCCTCCCTCCTCCCTCCTCCCTCCTCCCTCCTCCCTCCTCCCTCGCACCTGGACCAGCAGGCTCGCATCCAGGGAGCTCCTCTCCACCTTAAGCCTCATGGCGGTGTGCCAGGCCTTCAGCCAGGGCCCTGAGGGCTTGACGCCCAGGCTGGTCAGGCAGCGCAGGCAGCGCACCAGCTGGGACGCACTGAACAGCGTGCCTGCAGTACAGGGGGTCAGGTCAGGCTGGCGGGGCGGGGCGGGGCGGGGCGGGGCGGGGCGGGGCGGGGCGGGGCGGGGCGGGGCGGGGCGGGGCGGGGCGGGGCGGGGCGGGGCGGGGCGGGGCGGGGCGGGGCGGGGCGGGGCGGGGCGGGGCGGGGCGGGGCGGGGCGGGGCGGGGCGGGGCGGGGCGGGGCGGGGCGGGGCGGGGCGGGGCGGGGCGGGGTGGGGCGGGGCGGGGGGGGCGGGGCGGGGGGGGCGTTTGTAGTGAGGCGTGACTGACCTAGTCTGCCCTTGCTTGCCTCCTCCCAGGAGTTGAGCCACTGGGGGCTGGGCTGATACCTGCAGCCAGCACCACAGGCACCAGGCTGGAGCAGGCAAGCCAGAGGGCGAGGAGGCAGTGAAGGAAAGGAGGAAAGAGAGTGGAAGGGCAGACAGGCCGGGGGACAAGGGGGCGGGTGGAGAGGCAGGCGGGCGCAGCTTTGGGTGGTCAATTTGCTAGCCTGAGCCTCAGCTGACTATTGGGGGCTGGTAAGGTAGTTAGGTAGTTAGTTAGTTGGGTGGGTACTGTAGACAGACTGACCATCTGACTGTTGACCCCCCTGCCCACCCCCCCAGGCCCCCCCCTCCTCTCCCCTGCCCCTTCTGCTGCACTGCCCCCTCCCCTCCCCTGCGCCCTCTGCTGCCCTGCCCCCTCTGTTGACCTGCCCCTACCAGGATGGGGGAGGAGCCCCCACCCCCTCCCCCCTACCCACCCCACAAATGCCATGACCAGCAGGAGGCTGACCAGACGGGGGATCCTGAACTCCTCGCCCATGCGCTGGCGGCTGCAGACTGACTCCACTGCCCCCCACCAGGGCAGGGGGGGCCGGGCGCCCAGGTGGAACACCAGGGTGCTGTGGGGGGCGGGGGGGCAGCAGCAGCAGGTGCACCGGCAGCGGAGGGGTATGGGGCTTGGTCCTCAATGTCTCAAGCAGTAGGTAAGAAGGTTGAGATCATTCGACAGCAGGTGGGCGGGGGGAGGGGCGGGGGCAGGGCAGGGGGAGGGCAGGGGCAGGGGCAGGGGCAGGGGCAGGGGCAGGGGCAGGGGCAGGGGCAGGGGCAGGGGCAGGGGCAGGGGCAGGGGCAGGGGCAGGGGCAGGGGCAGGGGCAGGGGCAGGGGCAGGGGCAGGGGCAGGGGCAGGGGCAGGGGCAGGGGCAGGGGCAGGGGCAGGGGCAGGGGCAGGGGCAGGGGCAGGGGCAGGGGCAGGGGCAGGGGCAGGGGCAGGGGCAGGGGCAGGGGCAGGGGCAGGGGCAGGGGCAGGGGCAGGGGCAGGGGCAGGGGCAGGGGCTGCTGGGATGGCCCGCCCTTGCCCCTGACCTGATGATTTGGACCAAGATGGAGGCGGGGGCGGCAGCCATGACGCGCAGGCTGGCTGCTGTGGCTGCCTCCAACCAGCCAGGCGGCAGCTGCTGGTGGCTGAGTAGGCTGGCTGGACCCCCCCTCAAGCTGCCAGTGCTGCTGCTGCTGCTGCTGGCTGGATTTGTATTGACCAGCTTATTTAGATGGGTTGCAGCTGCTGCTGGCCCAGGGCTGGGTTGTGGTGGTGGTGGAGCAGGGGGGAAGGGGGCAGGCGGGGGTGGGGGGGACGGCTGGGGGAGGGGGGCGCAACCCAGGGACGAGGAGGGGCGAGGGGAGGGTGCCTGCTGTCCGCCATGCTGCTGCCGGCAGTGCAAAGCTGGTGAGGGAGGGGGGAGGCTGTGTGCAGGAAGCTGCATGGAAGGTAGCAGCAAGGGTGGGGTGCCGGGTCAAGGGGAGGGGGGGAAGGGGGGAAAATGGTGGGGGGGGAGGAGGGGCAGAGGCAGGAGCAGGCCAGTGGCTTAAGTCGGGGTTAAGGCTGCTACTGCTGCTGCTGCTGCTGCTGCTGCTGCTGCTGTTGAGGAGGTGGGCGTCAGGGTCCAGGTCGAAGACACTCTGCAGCCATGACCTGTCAGCCTGCACCTCCAGATCATGCTCCATCTCAACCCCTTGCCCCCCCCTCTCCTCCTCCTCCTCCTCCTCCTCCTGCTGCCTCCCCTGTTCCTTTCGTGCCCCTGCTGCTCCCCTCAGACCCGAGCCCCCAGGGGGGGTTGGGCCAGGGGGTGGGGCAGGGGCAGGGGCCTGGCCAGGCTTAAGGGTGGGGGCAGGTGGCTGGGGGGGTGGGGGGGGTGGGGGGGGTGGCCAAGGGGGAGGCGGCAAGAGTGGGAGGGGCAAGGGGCAGGGGGCCTGGGCTGATAGTAGTCAGAGCCGGAGGCGTTCCTGGGCCCGTGGCCTTGCCTGCTGCTATCAGCTCCTGGCTCAGCTGCAGCAGGGATGCAAACTTACAGGCTAGGATTACCTCTTCTTGCTCTGGCTGGGGGTTGCCAGGCCCTCCTGGGACAGCAGCAGGGGCTGGGCTGGGTGTGACCTGGCCCACGGCTCCCCCCCTGCTGCTGCTGCTGCCCCCACCATACCCACTGCTGCTGATGTCATCCCCGCCCCTGCTGCCATTGCTGCTGCCGCCATCCCTGCCGCTGCCACCACTGAGTTGGGTATTGATGGCAGGGGGAGGGGGGGCGAGGGGGGTGCGGGGGGGCGTAGATGAGGTGGGAGGGGCGGAGGGGGGGGGGGTCGGCGGCCAGGAGGGTGAAGACTGCCTGGGCAGCTGCCAGGAAGGCTGAGGTCCAGGCAGGGGGTGGGGGGCAGGCAGGGACGGCTTCCAAGAGGAGCAGTGACTTAGCCAGGCTGCCGAGCTCCTGGTGGGTCAGAGGTGAGTCAGTGAGTCAGTGAGTCAGTGAGCCAGCGAGTCAGTGAGTCAATGAGCCAGCGAGCCATTGAGTCAGTGAGTCAGTGAGCCAGTGAGTCAGTGAGTCAGCGAGTCAGTGAGTCAGTGAGTCAGTAAGTCAGTGAGTCAGTAAGTCAGTGAGCCAGTGAGCCAGTGAGTCAGTGAGCCAGTGAGCCAGTGAGCCATTGAGTCAGCGAGCCAGTGAGCCATTGAGTCAGTGAATCAGTGAGTCAGTGAGTCAGTGAGTCAGTGAGCCAGCGAGCCATTGAGTCAGTGAGTCAGTGAGCCAGTGAGCCAGTGAGCCAGTGAGTCAGTGAGCCAGTGAGTCAGTGAGTCGATGAGCCAGCGAGCCTTTGAGTCAGTGAGTCAGCGAGTCAGTGAGTCAGTGAGTCAGTGAGTCAGTGAGTCAGTGAGTCAGTGAGTCAGTGAGCCAGTCAGTGAGCCAGTGAGCCATTGAGTCAGTGAGTCAGCGAGTCAGCGAGTCAGCGAGTCAGTGAGTCAGTGAGTCAGTGAGCCAGCGAGTCAGCGAGTCAGTGGGTCAGTGAGCCAGCGAGTCAGCGAGTCAGCGAGTCAGCGAGCCAGTGAGTCAGTGAGTCAGTGAGTCAGTGAGCCAGCGAGCCATTGAGTCAGTGAGTCAGTGAGCCAGTGAGTCAGTGAGTCAGTGAGCCAGCGAGCCATTGAGTCAGTGAGTCAGTGAGTCAGTGAGTCAGTGAATCAGTGAGTCAGTGAGCCAGCGAGTCAGCGAGTCAGTGAGTCAGTGAGCCAGTGAGTCGATGAGCCAGCGAGCCTTTGAGTCAGTGA
This sequence comes from Haematococcus lacustris, assembly GCA_030144725.1. Taxonomy (NCBI): domain Eukaryota; kingdom Viridiplantae; phylum Chlorophyta; class Chlorophyceae; order Chlamydomonadales; family Haematococcaceae; genus Haematococcus; species Haematococcus lacustris. The sequence goes on from JASKMD010000003.1 coordinate 3,912,068, forward strand.
GTCAGCGAGTCAGTGAGTCAGTGAGTCAGTGAGTCAGTGAGTCAGTGAGTCAGTGAGCCAGTGAGCCAGAGAGTCAGTGAGCCAGTCAGTGAGTCAGTCAGTGAGTCAGTGAGTCAGTGAGTCAGTGAGTCAGTGAGCCGGTGAGCCGGTGAGTTAGTGAGTCAGTGAGTCGGTGAGCCAGCGAGCCATTGAGTCAGTGAGTCAGTGAGTCAGTGAGCCAGTGAGCCAGTGAGCCAGCGAGTCAGTGAGCCAGCGAGCCATTGAGTCAGTGAGTCAGTGAGTCAGTGAGTCAGTGAATCAGTGAGTCAGTGAGTCAGTGAGTCAGCGAGTCAGTGAGTCAGTGAGCCAGTGAGTCAGTGAGTCAGTGAGCCAGTGAGTCGATGAGCCAGTCAGCGAGCCAGTGAGCCATTGAGTCAGTGAGTCAGTGAGTCAGTGAGTCAGTGAGTCAGTGAGTCAGCGAGCCAGTGAGTCAGTGACTCAGTGAGTCAGTGAGTCAGCGAGTCAGTGAGTCAGTGAGCCAGTGAGTCAGTGAGTCAGTGAGCCAGTGAGTCGATGAGCCAGTCAGCGAGCCAGTGAGCCATTGAGTCAGTGAGTCAGTGAGTCAGTGAGTCAGTGAGTCAGTGAGTCAGCGAGCCAGTGAGTCAGTGAGTCAGTGAGCCAGCGAGCCATTGAGTCAGTGAGTCAGTGAGCCAGTGAGTCAGTGAGTCAGTGAGCCAGCGAGCCATTGAGTCAGTGAGTCAGTGAGTCAGTGAGTCAGTGAATCAGTGAGTCAGTGAGCCAGCGAGTCAGCGAGTCAGTGAGTCAGTGAGCCAGTGAGTCAGTGAGTCAGTGAGCCAGTGAGTCAGTGAGTCAGTGAGCCAGTGAGTCAGTGAGTCAGTGAGCCAGTGAGCCATTGAGTCAGTGAGTCAGCGAGTCAGTGAGCCAGTAAGCCAGCGAGTCAGTGAGCCAGTGAGCCAGTGAGCCAGCGAGTCAGTGAGTCAGTGAGTCAGTGAGCCAGTGAGTCAGTGAGTCAGTGAGTCAGTGAGTCAGTGAGTCAGTGAGCCAGTGAGCCAGTGAGCCAGTGAGTCAGCGAGTCAGTGAGTCAGTGAGCCAGTGAGCCAGAGAGTCAGTGAGCCAGTGAGTCGATGAGCCAGTCAGCGAGCCAGTGAGCCATTGAGTCAGTGAATCAGTGAGTCAGTGAGTCAGTGAGTCAGCGAGTCAGCGAGCCAGTGAGTCAGTGAGTCAGTGAGTCAGTGAGCCAGCGAGCCATTGAGTCAGTGAGTCTGTGACCCAGTGAGTCAGTGAGTCAGTGAGCCAGCGAGCCATTGAGTCAGTGAGTCAGTGAGTCAGTGAGTCAGTGAATCAGTGAGTCAGTGAGCCAGCGAGTCAGCGAGTCAGTGAGTCAGTGAGCCAGTGAGTCAGTGAGTCAGTGAGCCAGTGAGTCGATGAGCCAGCGAGCCAATGAGTCAGTGAGTCAGTGAGCCAGTGAGTCAGTGAGTCGATGAGCCAGCGAGCCTTTGAGTCAGTGAGTCAGCGAGTCAGTGAGTCAGTGAGTCAGTGAGTCAGTGAGTCAGTGAGTCAGTGAGTCAGTGAGCCAGTCAGTGAGCCAGCGAGCCAATGAGTCAGTGAGTCAGTGAGCCAGTGAGTCAGTGAGTCGATGAGCCAGCGAGCCTTTGAGTCAGTGAGTCAGCGAGTCAGCGAGTCAGTGAGTCAGTGAGTCAGTGAGCCAGCGAGTCAGCGAGTCAGTGGGTCAGTGAGCCAGCGAGTCAGCGAGTCAGCGAGTCAGCGAGCCAGTGAGTCAGTGAGTCAGTGAGTCAGTGAGCCAGCGAGCCATTGAGTCAGTGAGTCAGTGAGCCAGTGAGTCAGTGAGTCAGTGAGCCAGCGAGCCATTGAGTCAGTGAGTCAGTGAGTCAGTGAGTCAGTGAATCAGTGAGTCAGTGAGCCAGCGAGTCAGCGAGTCAGTGAGTCAGTGAGCCAGTGAGTCGATGAGCCAGCGAGCCTTTGAGTCAGTGAGTCAGCGAGTCAGTGAGTCAGTGAGTCAGTGAGTCAGTGAGTCAGTGAGTCAGTGAGCCAGTGAGCCAGAGAGTCAGTGAGCCAGTCAGTGAGTCAGTCAGTGAGTCAGTGAGTCAGTGAGTCAGTGAGTCAGTGAGCCGGTGAGCCGGTGAGTTAGTGAGTCAGTGAGTCGGTGAGCCAGCGAGCCATTGAGTCAGTGAGTCAGTGAGTCAGTGAGCCAGTGAGCCAGTGAGCCAGCGAGTCAGTGAGCCAGCGAGCCATTGAGTCAGTGAGTCAGTGAGTCAGTGAGTCAGTGAATCAGTGAGTCAGTGAGTCAGTGAGTCAGCGAGTCAGTGAGTCAGTGAGCCAGTGAGTCAGTGAGTCAGTGAGCCAGTGAGTCGATGAGCCAGTCAGCGAGCCAGTGAGCCATTGAGTCAGTGAGTCAGTGAGTCAGTGAGTCAGTGAGTCAGTGAGTCAGCGAGCCAGTGAGTCAGTGAGTCAGTGAGTCAGTGAGTCAGCGAGTCAGCGAGTCAGTGAGCCAGTGAGTCAGTGAGTCAGTGAGCCAGTGAGTCGATGAGCCAGTCAGCGAGCCAGTGAGCCATTGAGTCAGTGAGTCAGTGAGTCAGTGAGTCAGTGAGTCAGTGAGTCAGCGAGCCAGTGAGTCAGTGAGTCAGTGAGCCAGCGAGCCATTGAGTCAGTGAGTCAGTGAGTCAGTGAGTCAGTGAATCAGTGAGTCAGTGAGCCAGCGAGTCAGCGAGTCAGTGAGTCAGTGAGCCAGTGAGTCAGTGAGTCAGTGAGCCAGTGAGTCAGTGAGTCAGTGAGCCAGTGAGTCAGTGAGTCAGTGAGCCAGTGAGCCATTGAGTCAGTGAGTCAGCGAGTCAGTGAGCCAGTAAGCCAGCGAGTCAGTGAGCCAGTGAGCCAGTGAGCCAGCGAGTCAGTGAGTCAGTGAGTCAGTGAGCCAGTGAGTCAGTGAGTCAGTGAGTCAGTGAGTCAGTGAGTCAGTGAGCCAGTGAGCCAGTGAGCCAGTGAGTCAGCGAGTCAGTGAGTCAGTGAGTCAGTGAGCCAGCGAGTCAGCGAGTCAGTGAGCCAGTGAGTCGATGAGCCAGTCAGCGAGCCAGTGAGCCATTGAGTCAGTGAATCAGTGAGTCAGTGAGTCAGTGAGTCAGCGAGTCAGCGAGCCAGTGAGTCAGTGAGTCAGTGAGTCAGTGAGCCAGCGAGCCATTGAGTCAGTGAGTCAGTGAGTCAGTGAGTCAGTGAATCAGTGAGTCAGTGAGCCAGCGAGTCAGCGAGTCAGTGAGTCAGTGAGCCAGTGAGTCAGTGAGTCAGTGAGCCAGTGAGTCGATGAGCCAGCGAGCCTTTGAGTCAGTGAGTCAGCGAGTCAGTGAGTCAGTGAGTCAGTGAGCCAGTGAGCCAGAGAGTCAGTGAGCCAGTGAGTCGATGAGCCAGTCAGCGAGCCAGTGAGCCATTGAGTCAGTGAATCAGTGAGTCAGTGAGTCAGTGAGTCAGCGAGTCAGCGAGCCAGTGAGTCAGTGAGTCAGTGAGTCAGTGAGCCAGCGAGCCATTGAGTCAGTGAGTCAGTGACCCAGTGAGTCAGTGAGTCAGTGAGCCAGCGAGCCATTGAGTCAGTGAGTCAGTGAGTCAGTGAGTCAGTGAATCAGTGAGTCAGTGAGCCAGCGAGTCAGCGAGTCAGTGAGTCAGTGAGCCAGTGAGTCAGTGAGTCAGTGAGCCAGTGAGTCGATGAGCCAGCGAGCCTTTGAGTCAGTGAGTCAGCGAGTCAGTGAGTCAGTGAGCCAGCGAGTCAGCGAGTCAGTGAGTCAGTGAGCCAGCGAGTCAGTGAGTCAGTGAGCCAGCGAGTCAGCGAGTCAGCGAGCCAGTGAGCCAGCGGTGGCCAGTATGTGCGTGTGGCACTGTGTAGGTGGCTGTGCGGCTAGTGAGGGGCTCCTTTTTCTTGCCGCTGCCCCCTCCCACCCTTGTTCCCCCCCGGCCCCCTCCCTCCCCTCCCCTGCCCCCACCCTCCCTTTCCCCCTGCCTACCCCTTCCCCCCCTCACCAGCATCCCCCAGCGCTGCAGCTGTGGCTGGGTGTCGGCGTAGAAGCGGGTGAGCCAGGCACCAGAGGGCAGGTAGCCTACTCTGGCCAGGTGGAACAGCAAGCTGAGGGGCACCGGCGGCTTAGGGAAGGAGGAGCTGCTGCTGCTGCTGCTGCTGCTGCTGCTGCTGCTGTCAGTGTCGGTGGGTGGGGGGTGGCGATGCACAGTCCAGCAGCCCATCCATCACCTCGACGTCAACCTGCCAGGAGAGGCGGTCTATGGCCTGCAGGACAGGGGCACCAGGGGGAGGGGGTGGGGCCTCATGGTGGTTCCCCCCTCCCTCCTCCCTCCCTGCCTCCCCACCTCTCCTCCCCTTCCCTCCTCCCTGACCAACCGCCCCCCTCCCTCCCCCTTCCCTTCCCTCTTTTAACCCACCCCCTCACCTCCACCATGCGCATGACCTCATCTTGGCCAAAGGGCCGAGGGGCTGGGGCCCTGGGTCTAAGGTCCTCCAGAGGCTCTGCAGCCGCCCCATTCCTGCTGCGACCAGCAGATACAGAGGTAGGGGCAGCAGCAGCAGCAGCTGCACCAGCATGGCAGGCAGGCCCCCCCGGCCCCCCCCTCCTCCTCCTCCTCCTCCTCCTCCTCCTCCTCCTCCTCAGCAGCAGCAGCAGCAGCAGCAGCAGCAGCAGCCATCAGGTGGCCCAGTCTGACATGGTCAGGATCTGAGTCATGTGGAGCATAGGCCAGCGGGGCGGTGGCTCCTGCCTCCTCCCCTCTGGGAGGGTGGACGGCGGTGATGAGGGCTGGGTGGGGGGTGGGGCCATGCAGGGCAGCAGCGGGCGGGGTAGGGGCGGGCAGGCTCAGACCCTGGCCGAGGCCCTTGTGCTGGAGGTGGGCTGAGAGGGCGGCCAGGGCAGCCACTTGGAAGGGTGAGCCCTGACCCAGCAGGTCAGTCCTTGGGGGGGCGGCCAGGGGGGCAGCAGCCGGGCTGACTTGGACCTGGTTGCGGGGGGCGGTGGGGAGGGCTGGGGTGGTGGCCTTGGGGGGGGGGAGGGCAGGGTGGTGGCCGCTGAGCAGCAGGCTGGTGGTGGGGGTGCTGAGCAGCAGGGAGGCGCAGTGTATGGTGTGGGTGAGGGCTGCAGAGGGAAGGGCAGCCAGGGCTGCGAGGGGCTGCAGGGGGAAGGCAAGACAGGGGAAAGGGTTGGGGTTCAAGGGGGGGGAGCGATCAGGGCATGGGCAGAGCAGCAGGGGGACGGCAGGGACAGGAAGAGTATTGGAATGGGAGAGGAGGGCTAGACTGGTACATCCTGGTTAGGTGTTCCTCCACCCACTCATCTCTTTCCTCTTCCTCCTCTCCCTCCTCTCCCTCCTCTCCCTATTCCCCTCCTCCCCTCCTCCCCTCCTCCCCTCCTCCCCTCCTCCCCTCCACCCCTCCCTTCCCTCCCTCCCCGCCTCCCCTCCTCCCCCTCCTCCCCCTCCTCCCCCTCCGCCCTCCCCGCCTCCCCCTCCTCCCCCTCCTCCCCTCCTCCCCCTCCTCCTTCCCCGCCTCCCGCCTCCCCCCTCCTCCCCCTCCGCCCCCCCTCCCCTCGTCCGCCCTCCCCCTCCCCGCCTCCCCTCCCCCCCCTCCCCCTCCGCCCCCTCCTCCCCTCCTCCCCTCCTCCTCCCCTCCTCCCCTCCTCCCCCTCCTCCCCCTCCTCCCCTCCTCCCCCTCCTCCCCCTCCTCCCCCTCCTCCCTCCCCCCTCCCCCTCCTCCTCCCCCCCCCTCCCCCTCCTCCCCTCCTCCCCCTCCTCCCTCCCCTCCCTCCCCTCCCCCCCTCCCCTCCTCCCCCCCCTCCCCCTCCTCCCCCTCCTCCCCCTCCTCCCCCCCCTCCCCCTCCCCCCCCTCCTCCCCCTCCTCCCTCCCCTCCCCCTCCCCCTCCTCCCCCCCCTCCCCCTCCTCCCCCTCCTCCCCCTCCTCCCCCTCCCCCCTCCCCCCCCCCTCCTCCCCCTCCCCCCCCCTCCCCCCCCTCCCCCCCCTCCCCCCTCCTCTCCCCCCTCCCTCCCCTCCCCCCCTCCCCCTCCTCCCCCCCCTCCCCCTCCTCCCCCTCCTCCCTCCCCCCCCTCCCTCTCCCCCCCTCCTCCTCCTCCCCCCCTCCCCCTCCTCCCCCTCCTCCCCCTCCTCCCTCCCCTCCCTCCCTCCTCCCCCCTCCCCCTCCTCCCCCCCCTCCCCCTCCTCCCCCTCCCCCTCCCCTCCCTCCCCTCCTCCCCCCCCCCTCCCCCTCCTCCCCCCCCTCCCCCCTCCCCTCCTCCCCCGCCTCCCTCCCCTCCTCCCTCTCCCCCCCCTCCCCCTCCTCCCCCCCCTCCCCCTCCTCCCCCTCCTCCCTCCCCTCCCTCCCCTCCCCCCCTCCCCCCCTCCCCCCCTCCCCCTCCTCCCCCCCTCCCTCCCTCTCCCCCCCCCCCCTCCCTCCCGCCCCCTCCCCCTCCTCCCCCTCCTCCCCCCCTCCCTCCCCTCCCTCCTCTCCCCCCCTCCCCCCTCCTCCCCCCCCGCCCCCTCCTCCCCCTCCTCCCTCCCCTCCCTCCCTCTCCCCCCCTCCCCCTCCTCCCCCCCCTCCCCCTCCTCCCCCTCCTCCCTCCCCTCCCTCCCTCTCCCCCCCTCCCCCTCCTCCCCCCCCTCCCCCTCCCTCCCCCCCTCCTCCCCCCTCCCTCCCTCCCGCTCCCCCCCTCCCCCTCCTCCCCCCCCCTCCCCCTCCTCCCCCCCTCCCCCCCTCCCCCTCTCCCCCTCCTCCCTCCCCTCCCTCCCTCTCCCCCCCTCCCCCTCCTCCCCCCCTCCCCCTCCTCCCCCTCCTCCCTCCCCCTCCCCCCTCCCTCGCCCCCCCCTCCCCCTCCGCCCCCCCCTCCCCCCTCCTCCCCCCCTCCTCCCTCCCCGCCCGCCCTCTCCCCCCCTCCCCCGCCTCCCCCCCCTCCCCCTCCTCCCCGCCTCCTCCCTCCCCTCCCTCCCTCTCCCCCCCTCCCCCTCCTCCCCCCCCTCCCCCTCCTCCCCCTCCTCCCGCCCCTCCCTCCCTCTCCCCCCCCTCCCCCCTCCTCCCCCCCCTCCCCCTCCTCCCCCTCCTCCCCCTCCTCCCTCCCTCCCTCCCTCTCCCCCTCCCCTCCTCCCCCCCTCCCCCTCCTCCCCCCCCCTCCCCCTCCTCCCCCTCCTCCCCCTCCTCCCTCCCCTCCCTCCCTCTCCCCCCCTCCCCCTCCTCCCCCCCCTCCCCCTCCTCCCCCTCCTCCCTCCCCCTCCCTCCCCTCTCCCCCCCCTCCCCCTCCTCCCCCCCCTCCCCCTCCTCCCCCTCCTCCCTCTCCCCACCCCCTCCCCCCTCCCCCCCTCCCTCTCCCTCCCTCTCCCCTCCTCCCCCTCCTCCCCCTCCTCCCCCTCCTCCCCCCCCTCCCCCTCCTCCCCCTCCTCCCCCTCCTCCCTCCCCTCCCTCCCTCTCCCCCCCCTCCCCCTCCCCCCCTCCCTCTCCCCTCCTCCCCCTCCTGCCCCTCCTCCCCCTCCTCCCCCTCCTCCCTCCCCTCCCTCCCTCTCCCCCCCTCCCTCTCCCCCCCCTCCCCCTCCCCCCCCCTCCCTGACATACCGCGGTGCCTACCAGCAGCTCCTCCGCCGCTGCCCTCCAGGCCCTGCACAGCAGCACTCTCTTGCTGCCCCCCAGATACCCAGGTGTCAGCCCCCCTGCCTGCTGCTGCTGCTGCTGCTGCAGGGCAGGTGGGTTGGAGGGTGGGGGGGCTGCAACAGTGAGGGGGGGTGGTGGCGGGGGCCAGGTCCAGCAGCAGCAGCAGGCAGTGCTGCAGTTGGCTGCCTTCCAGGGCCACTGCGGCTCCAGGTGTCAGGGGACTGGGCCACAACCTGTTGCAAGCCTTGGAGCAGCTGCAGGGCAGGCAGGCAGGCAGGCAGGCAGGCAGGTGGGCAGGCAGGCAGGTGGGCAGGCAGGCAAGTGGGCCAAGGTTCAGGCACACAGACTAGCAGCAAGCGGGCACCTTGCATAACCTTGCACGGGCCTAGTGTGACACCTCAGCCAGCAGCAGGCTCACAGCTTGGAGCAACCTCGCTTTGACAGCCCCCTGTGCCTAGGACCCACTGTGGGTCCCACCTCTGGCTGCTCCCATCATATGAGCATGATTCTGCGGTCCTTGGCAGGAAACACCCTGCCCCTGCCCCTCCCCCTCCCCCTGCCCCTCCCCCTGCCCCTCCCCCTCCCCCTCCCCCTCCCCCTGCCCCTCCCCCTGCCCCTGCCCCTGCCCCTGCCCCTGCCCCTGCCCCTGCCCCTGCCCCTGCCCCTGCCCCTGCCCCTGCCCCTGCCCCTGCCCCTGCCTGACCCTGTCCCCTCCCTCCCTCCCCCCCCTCCCCCTCCCCCTCCCCCTCCCCCCTCCCCCTCCCCCTCCCGCCCCCTCCCCTACCTGACCCTGTCCCCTCCCTCCCCCCGCTGCCCACCCTCCACTGATCCCGGGACCGCCCGCTGCCCCTCCCTTTACCCCTCCCCCTAACTTCCCCCACCCCTGTGCCCCCCCTTCTCCCCCTTCCCACTCACCTTGATAGTCTGCGCAGCAATGGGGCGGTACCCCACCACCCTGATCAGCATGTGTGCAGCACTCAACCACATGCTGCCCTCTGGGGGGTCTGCCCCAGACCTTTGGGCTGATTTTGGCCTGGCTTGCGCTGTTGCTGCAAGGGCGTGAGGGGGAGGAGGGGGAGGAGGGGGAGGCAGAGGTCGCCGGCAACGGAGAGGGATCAGGGCCGAGGGTAGAGGAGGGGAGGAGGGTGGAGGGGGCAGGAGGCTGTCTAGACAGAGGTGGTTGAGGGGGCTGGGTGCGCTTGCGTGCTGTGGCAGCAGCCCGGGGAGCAGCAGCAGCAGCAGCAGGAGGGTGTGGTGGGGGGGGGTGCTGGTGGTGGAAGCCAGGGGAGGGAGTGGGGCTCGGGCCCGGCAGGCAAATCCAGGGTGCGGGCCGCCTCCTTGTCACCAGGACATAGCTGTATCAAGGCTGCGCACGCCCAGCCATACACCTGCCCCTTCGGCGACCCCTGCTCCTTGTCCCGGCCTTGTGGTTTCCCACTTCCGCTGCTGCCGCTCCTGCTGGTGGTGGGCGGTGGGCCCAGCAGCTGGGCTACCTCCTTATCCACCTCCGAGCTGTACCCCCAGCAGTGGAGGCAGGCCAGGACTGACAGCAGGCTGCGCAGCGGCCCCCCGCCCCGCCCCCCCTACAGTACAGCCAGACCCAGCCGCCTGCCGCCTGCAGCAGCAGCTGGGGCTGGCAGGCAGCTGCCTTGGAGGTCCCGCCCAGCTGGAGCCGGGGCCTGGGCCAGGCCTTGCTGGGGAGTGGCAGGCGGGGCTGGGGCTGAGGCTGAGGCTGAGGTCAGGGCCAAGGCTAGGGCCTGAGCCGGAGTTGCAGTTGGGGTGGCAGCCGGGGCAGGGGCGGGGGTGGGGGCGGGTGGCAGAGGTGTGTCTGGGCCCTGAACCAGGCTGGTCAGCTTGGCTACCAGTGCCGTGCGCAGGTGGCGCAGGGAAGGAAGCAGGGAGGGGGACGGCAAGCGAGTCAGTGCCCACAGGAAGCAGCTCTCTTAACAGCTCAAGGGGTGGGAGGAGGGGTGGGGCTGTGCCGGCTGCAGGCCGACCCCCCAACTGGCAGTCTGGGGTTTTGAGCAGCAGAGCAGCGCGACTGGCAGCAGCAGTGCAGCGCATCAGGGGGGCGAGGGGCAGGCCCGATGGGCTCTTGGCCCTCTCAGCCGCCTCTGGTAGCAGCAGCTGCAGCAGTGGCAGAGCTACCTCGGCCCAGCTCAGCGTGGCTGGCTCAAGGAAGCTGGAGGGAAGCTGGGAGGAGCTGGGGTG